>WAAG01000871.1:2573-14528 GCA_013390105.1 Tichodroma muraria
ATATAAAAAATAAGAATAAAAATACACACACACACTGTACATTTTCATCCAGGACACTGTACCTGGTTCAGTACAAAACTGCACTTCACTCAACCATGAAAATATCCCTATTACAAGTAGGGAGAAGAGGCAATGCCTGCAAAACCCACTATTGTATGACTTCTATCTCTTTTTAAACAGTAAATTAAATAGATGAGAAATTATTACAATTCCCAATACTTCATTCACTTTGTTCCACGAGTACACTGTTCTGTTTCATTCTAGAGCCCCCAGCATCCTCATGTGCTCAGCTCTGGTTGCGAAACCCTAATGCAGCTCCCAGAACTGATCCCAAAAGCAGAGCAGGACAGCAAAATATACATCAGGGTAGTGGGGGAACAAATCTTGTTTCTTTTTATGAGATTTCTGCCTTGATTTATAACCACATATAAGTCACTAAACCTTCCCCTCTCTTGATTTCCCATACCTCTTTATACTTAGGAGTCTTACTGAAAAATTATGTAGCAAGTCATGAATCTAATCAAACGAAAGTCACCCTTGACACTCACTCCTGTTTGTCACTCATTCACTTTAAAGCTGCACTGAAAGCCACCTCACGTCTGGCCCTGAATCTCTAACACAACCTGGGTCATGCTGTCCCTCTGGTTGAAGGAAAACTGAACAGTCTCATATAGGACTCAGTTACGACAGGAAAGCAACATTACACTGCTAAAGAACATAGTTTCCGTGTTCAACCCAACTCCTGGCAACTTTTTTAAGAACTGCACACTCTAGGTAGCCAGCCCAAACCAAAGATCCCCATGGCTTTGGCTTACTTTCTGGGGGGACAATTTTATTAGGGTTAGTTATTTGCTTTTTAGTGTGTGGTAGAAGGGGCTGCTTCCTTGTTCTTAAACCTAATCTACATATGACACAGCTTTCTACGAAAACAGCGACTTTCTCAACCATCTATCTGGACTTAATAACAAACATGACTGCTCTCTGCAAATTAAGATTTCTTAAATCTATCCACGTGACTCCCTAATATCTGCCCATCTTCTCACTATGCACAAAAAAGGGAAAAAGCAATCAACTTTTCGTTTAAGTAAATATAAAATGCTACTTTATTTCCTCGAAAGAATGTAAAAATTAATGCTTCTGGTATCCTATGTTTTCCCCAGTCTGCCAGGACACACACGGAACACTCCGGCTTTTTGCTTACTGGCACTTCACCTTCTTCCCATAATAAATACATATTACTGTCACTACATTACGAATGAGCAGTTTCTTTCGTGAGGATTCTTTAATAAATACAGATTTTCAACTGAATAAACAAAACAAGCGGCACGGCTGCAGGCACAGCAGTCGGGAATGTTTTCCCCGCCGCAGCAGCGGGTCGGAAGCGCAGCTCCCGTGTTTACACGCGTTAGCGCGCACACACACACAAACACACACACAACGCGCACCGCGTGCGAAAGCCTCCCGCCCCCACGGCCTGACACCGCACCGGCACCTCCCGCGGACCGAGCCCTCGGCTGCCCCCGGCCCCGGCCCGGCCCGCAGCCCGGTAGGCCGCGCACGCCCGGTGCCGCGACACTCGCCCAGCACCAGGCCCGGCGGCTCCCCGCTCACCTTGACGCTCTGGTCGCTGGAGCAGGTGGCCATGCGGCGCCCGTGGAAGTCGAAGGACACATCGTGGATGAGGTCGCGGTGATCCGCGGCGATGCTGCGNNNGATGTGGGCGGGGTGGGGAGCCGAGCCGAGCCGAGCCGAGCCGAGCCGAGCCGAGCCGAGCCGTTAGCCCGCTGCCGCGCCTGACTGCGACATGTACCCTCGCGTAGCGACAGGACGAGAGGACATAACTCCAAGCTGCATCGGGGGGGGGTTAGGTTGGACACTAGGAGGAATTTCTTCTCAGGAAAGGTGATTAGATATTGCAATGGGCTGCCCAGAGGGATGGTGGAGTTACCGTCCCTGGGGGTGTTTAAGGAAGGACTGGACGCGGCACCTGGTGCCGTGGTGGTGTTCGGTCGCAGTTCGGACTCGATGATCTCGAGGCCTTTTCCAGCTGGTTCTGCGGTTCTGTGTGGCTGCCAGCCCGGGGCGCGCGGGCCGCTCCAGCTCGCGCTGTGCCCAAGCCCTTGGAGCGCGCCGAAATCGCGTTCCATAGCGGACCCGAAATGCTGTGGAGGTCGCTGTGATAGTGCAGATCAATAAACACTCGGCGCGGCGCTGAGTGGCGTACTGCGTTTGCTTCGTTAATGATTTACTGTATTAATGAGCCCTGTCAGATGAGCCTTGTGGTGCGAAAGAATGTGAGACCTGCTTCCGTGTCTCCGGAGAAGGGTTTGGGAGGATGAAGTGCGTGACCGGCAGTGCAGGCAGCGGAGGAATCCACGGACAGGTTGAGAAACTCATATGAGGAAAGGCTAAGAAAAATGAGATTGTTCAGTCTGGAAAAGAGGTTGCTTAGGGGTGACCTGAAGGGAGCCTACTTGAAGAATAGAAAATTTTCTTCGTTAAGAAAACTGTAGGGACACTTTTTACAAGGGTGTGTAGTGACAGAACAAGGGGAAATGGATTCAAACTGATAATAGGTTCGGATTAGATTTTAGGAATAAATTCTTAAATGTGAGGGTGGTGAAGCCAGGGAAGCTGTAGATTGTCTGTCCTTGGAAGTGTTCCAAGTCCAGGCTGGATGAGCAACCGCGTCTAAGAAAGAAGTCCCTGCCCATGGCAGGGGAGTTGGAAGTAGATGATCTTTAAGGTCTTTTCCAACCCAGGCTCTCCAGTGATCCCAAGTGAGACACTGTGGGTGTTGGGTAAGATCCAGACTATGAAGTAGAAGAAGCAGAATAGAGCCTGGCGTGTGGCAGAAAACACATCGCGAGTGACTGAGCTCTGGGTGGGTGCTAAAGATCAGTAATACTGGTCTGTAGTCTGAGGGCTGTGCAAAATAAAAGAACCACAGCAGATGGAGGCTCTTGAGGGCTCAATTCTTTCACCCCTGACCTACCACCTTTCACTAGAAGAAGCACTTTCTTCCAGTTTGTATCCTGCAGTATCCTGACAAACTGGGTCGTGCAGCTCACAGTGCCAATACTGTTTAAATAACGGTATATACAAAAATGGTACCGTTTAAATACCTTTAGGTGCCAATACCATTCATCTGTTGTATCACTGAGCACAAGACCCTTACATCATCTTGTTTTAAAGGACTGTTTCATCTGCAAGCTGTTATTTACTACACTGTTTTGAAGATAACTACAATAGTGGACAAGCATTAGCAAGGAGAAAATAATTCATGCACTGTATTCCAAATAGCAGTAATGCAGTCAGTATATTTAGGAGAAAAAAATAATAATAAAATTATGATCGTGGCAATAAATACCAAAAGCAAATACATTTGTATTTAACTGGTTTGTATTTCAGGTCCAAAACAGTACTGAAGTCATCAGAACACCTCCAGTGCCTTAAAGCTATGATCCAGTTTTCCAATGGTATATTAAGTGAAAAGGGGAAAGGATGAAATTCCCTGAAACCAAATATATTCAAATTCTCTGGATTCAAGACAGATTCAGACTTCTCTAGAAGAATTTTGATAACTGCAGCTTTAACAGAAAATTAGTTTCAACATTTTCAAAAAGACTTTTGCTTCTCACTGCTGCATTTAAAATTTTCATGTTCATGGCACTGAGGAGTCAATTTCTGTCCACTCAGTGAATAGAATTTGTGCAGAGATGTTCAAATTCTTCATAGAATTATAAAGAAACTGTTACGTGCTTGTGAAGTAAACCTGACAGTTTGATATTTAATGCATTTATTTTTGCAAACTGGAAACTACGTTCAATAGGGACTGATGGAGGTGCTGTTATCCCATGCCAGAGGAATCCCTTCACTCTTTCTGCATAACCTGGATGCAAAATACGCAAGTATTTAGCACCTTAATGCATGTGTTTCATTGCTGGGCCTTATATTAAAAGTAGATATGGTGGTACCCAAATGTGATAAGGAATTATAACAGATAGAGAATAATAGATTAGGATAAATTACAATAAGCCTGGACTTGAAGATACACCATGGCTTTAAAATGCTAGGATTCAATTATTTTAGTGATACTGGGTAAGGAAAAGTTAACATGTTGGAAAATATTTTTTTGCCCAAGTACAGCAAATATGATAAAAAATGTTTTCAATTACAGAGAATCAAAAATGTGGAAGAATTTAGAAGAAAAATCACCAGCTGGTTTTACATTCTTGTCCAAGTTGGCCAATGATAGTTTTAAAACTATATTTTTTAAATACTACAGAACTAAATCTCAATGGATAACAACAGCTGGAGCTGAAAAGAGGAATTTGCAAGAAAATTGTCAAGAAAATTTTGATATCTAAGCTTTACCTGTTTATATTGGTGGAGAAATTTAGTTGGCATTTGTAAATAAGATAAGACTTTCAAAGCATTTTTTAAAATGCGGAGCTAATGAGAGGAAGAGGTTAACATTTTCTCATTTCTGAAGATAAACTGGTATTGCACAATTCCTCTCCTAGAGGGAACCTCACTCTGGGCTCTAGGGCTTTGGTACAAATACCCTTTTTTTCCCCCGCAATCACTTTGGAAGTTGAAATTTCAGTATTTTCTAAACAATGGCTAAATTTTAAGTAATGCAATAGAAGAAGGAAGCAAATGTGGTTGTGATTCAATTGAGTGTTTCAGTGCTTAATTAGAGAGGTAGTAAGTTTTTCATGCTATTCTCATATGTAAGAAAAACAAACAAAAAAAGGAAAATGCCCCCCTCCCCCCAAACAAATAGTAGTAATGCACGTATTAAATTACTAAGGAGGAAGATTTTTTTTTTTTAATCTTTCAGCATAATTAGAGACATGTGTACTTTGAAACTTCAGTTATTGCTTCATTCAAACAGCTGGAGAGACAGTGCCTAATAAAAACATTAAATCTGACTTATAAGTTCTTTAGTCAGTGGCAGTGTATCTGAACGGTCGATTTTTTTAGCTATTTGTGGAAATGTCTTTTACTGTAAACCACTGGCTATGTTTATAAAAAATTGCATTTTTTTTCAGAACAATTGTTTCCAGTCAGTGATTCATCTGTCAAATCCCAATTCTTTTGCAATTTTAGAAATGTAATGATTTTGTTGAGACTTGAGTACTTTCAACTAGTGAATGAATATTTTTCACCTGCTCAAATTTTGTTTATTTCTTCAGCCAGTAATATCACTATAGTTGGAGAGGGCAAAATTGTCAGATTCACAAATAATTGGCACCAATCATTTTCATTTGAACAATATATAAATATGTAAATGTATCGCAAAGGCACATCTTGACCTAAAATGTTTGTTTTCTTTGACAAAACACAAAAACTGTACACTTCAGGTCAAGATTAGGCTTTATTTCTAACGTTTTAGTTTGGTCAGTAAGCAAAAAAAAACCCAAGCAAACCCAAACAACTGTATTTTTTTTTTTATTACATGTCCACATACACAAGTATTTGTCCATTTTTAAATACAACCATCCCCTGACCTCATTCCTAGATTCAAAGCAAGTTATGTCAGTTTAGATTTATTTAGAAACTGTGTTCAAAATCATCACTTATTTTGAAAAATCCAGGAACCATGGGTGATTGTCATCCCAGAATCTTAGTTTACTGTGGTGTCTGGTTTCAGTCAGTACCCAGAAATTAGATAAGTACATGATTTACCTCATGTAGACAATTGTATCAGGTGTTTTCTGTTTGTAGAAAGACTGACACAGAATGAAGGTTCAATAGAGGAAACACTTTATAGTGGAACATCAGAATTAGCACAGGGATGAGAGGACAAGATACAGCCTTTGTAAAGGCAAGCAGTCGTTAAATAGACAGCCACTCAGGATGGAAGGCATCCAGTCTAATAAAGAGGCATTCACATTTTCTGGGAAATAAAACAACACTTGTTTAAATTCTTTTAAATAGCCAGAGTATCTCTCACATTAAAAGTAAAACAAAGTTTGTTGAATAAGATCAAATCTCTCCGGACCTCTTCAGGAAGATTTCAAATGTTACCAAAAAATTGGCTATAAAAGCTAACATGCTACATCAAAAGAGGGATTTTCCAATGATGTAACATGAAGTTGTCTTGGACCACAGAGATCTTGACATCTGGGGTAGTATGGTAAGTCAGATGGAAATAGTATGAACAGTATGTGAGCGCTTTCCTTTTGGTTCCTCACCTAGGTCTAATATAAACCTTTGTTATGAATAAATACTTCAATTCCTTTTTATCTTAATCTAGGTGAAATTAATAACAAATTCAAGACTACTGCCTAGTGAGACATTCCCCTTTGAATGGTATAACAAATCCAGAAGGCAAGACACTTAATGCTGAAAAGTTGCAGTGCGTTTCCAGAGTATCCAGAGGGTTGTAAAGTTGGTGCACGAAGGGACAATCCCCACTGCACACAGCAGTGGTTGGCAGCCACCATGGCCAGGTCAGGGGTGCACAAGCATCTGCTGCTGATGGTAACCAGAACACTCTGTGCCACGTAGCAAGATAACGGGAAGCATGCTGGAGCTCACGGAAACCATAGGAAGTTTGCAGTTTCCAGTTAACTGAGCTGTGAATTAGGACTCAGCTCGGAACCTTGGAGACTTCCTCTTACAGCTGAATAGTAAGGAAAAACATTCTGTTTGTGGTGATGGTGTGCATGAGGTGGAAAAGACAGTTGTATTTTAACATTACTGTTTGCATTATGATGTGCAGAGGAAGATCACACAACTATGACAATCTCGGTACATATTTTTTAACATTTTGGTTCAGTATTCTATCTTGATTAAATTGAGCCACAGAACAGAAGAAGAAGTAAAAGCATCTATAATAAGGTTAGTTTTTCACTTTTGACACAGTAGGCCAATTTTGTTCTCAATTTGACTGTATAAAACCACATAACTTAATTTATTTCTGCTGGAAGTCCAGAGTAAGTGTATTAGCATTGGTAGAAATATTCTCATTCAAAATTACTATAACTGACATTGCTTTAAATTAAAAAAAATTACAGTTAGTACTTTCCTTTTCTCCCTTTTGACTACCTTCAAGTAAAAGATGCTTTTGCCTTTGGAGAGAGATTTTATAAAATGCAAAGACCTACCAAAAAGAAAGTAAGTGATGAACTGAACTCATTAAGGATGTTTTTATCACCATGGGATAGAGGGTGAGGAAGCCTGCTTAACATGGCTACCACTGTTACATGCTTCAGTCATGTCTGCACTAGAAGCTGGTCTGTTACTAGGCAATTATGGACTAT
Source organism: Tichodroma muraria (assembly GCA_013390105.1). Classification (NCBI taxonomy): domain Eukaryota; kingdom Metazoa; phylum Chordata; class Aves; order Passeriformes; family Sittidae; genus Tichodroma; species Tichodroma muraria. The sequence continues at coordinate 9,848 of WAAG01000871.1, forward strand.
CATGCCAACAGCAAACAGCTTTCAGCAGAGTTAAAGGTTCCATTCCTGACAACTTTTTAAAAATATTATTTTTGGCAAGGAAGACCTGCCTGACACTGTGAAATCCACAGAGTTTTTCGTACCACGTTTTCCTTAACTTAAAAACTGGATTCACAACGATTAATAGTATTTCACAGAGAGTAAAATGATATCTATTATTATATATCCTCGATTAAGGCAATGTAGAAAATACAAAGTGGTGTTATTGAGCAATTAGATTTGGGGGGAGAAAGTCTTGTACACACAATCATTTATGAGGTTGCTTAACTTTGAGTATCTGAGGCTTAAAACTTGGAAAGTGCCTGAAAATGTTAGCAAGTGGTCTTGTATGTGTAACAAAAGTGTCATACAAACTGAAAATCTAAAGGTGGATGTTTCACGGGAAAACATGCATAATCACAGCAGTGCGTGAAAGATACGGGTTGAATTCCTGTTCAGGAAAAAGAATACCAGCAATTACTGTTAGGAAGAGTAAGACAAATTAAGAGGATCACTTACCAGGCATGACTGGCCAATCATGGCGAGAAATTATTAGCAAAATATTATTTTGTGGGCAAAAATGAGGGTGAACTCCCCAAGCCTTTATGTGAGCAACCTGAGAATAAAGCAGGCACTTAAAGCAGAACAGTGAACTTCTATGTGTCACCCTGCTTTGTTGCTGCTGCAGAGTTCCACTTACAAGCTGTTATTTACTTTGCTAGGGACTCAAGAGAATGTCCCAAACTGGATTTAAAACTTACTGTTTTATCTTAAAAAAGGAATATTAGAAAGATGCGGGGAAAAAAAGATAAGCTCCAACTCTATAAGATTATCTTTTACCACATAAGGTAAACAAGAGTATAGGAAGACAAAGTAAGCAAAATAATAATTATTGGAAATAACAGTCGAGCAAACCAGTTACTCAGTCATGATAAAGTATAGCTGTGGCAGCATATAAAGTTGAGTTAAGGAGAAACAGAAGTGGTGTTATATATAAGTAAGTGGCTTATGGTTTGGAAACTATTCTGAGTCATATGAATGTGCAAAGAAATGTAAGGGAAAATTGGAATGACAAGTTGACAAGCAATGTAACTGACAGCTAGGAAGGGAATACTGATGGCTTCATAACAGATGAATATGAAGGTTCATCTCAGCTGGTATAATTACATCAGCGCTATCTTTAAACTAGTGATCTTAAGTTGGGAAATAGAAAGAGCTTGTAGGAGAAAAAGTAGAAAATAGCTGGCCCTGAGAGTTTTCACAGTAAGAACAGACAGAAAAGCCTAAACTTAGCAGCGGTGGCTTTCCTCCATCTGTTTTGGAGTGTGGAAAGAAACATCAGAAGTAGAAAACAGGGTATAAATGCTGTCAAAGTTACCAGCTAAATCATTTTTTCAGGCTATAATTATGATAGAATATCAAATGCATTATTATAGCTGTTGCTTACAGAATGGTTGTGTATGCTTGTTTATGGGTTGGGGAAGCCTTTAATGCCTTTATTGTTGGGTGGTAACACAAATCTTTCACTACCTTATAAAAAGATTTCACAGCACCACCTGTTACCAAGTAGTATTTAGTGATTTGGATGGTGGGGTCAGGCAGGGTGTGGTGAACTGTGTTTGAAGAAAGACTTCTGCCTTCTAGATTCCATAGCCTCTCAGTGACCTCAGAGATGAGCCAGCTCCCATTTCCTTCAGTAGTTTGCTCGTGAAGGGGGAGAGCAGTGCTGAGGGAAGGGGCAGGTGCTGCAGCCTTTCCTCTTCAGCCTCTCACCATGGATCGAGCTGCAGGATGTCAGTCTTCCTGCTCTGCAGGGACAGAGGCAGAGGCACAGCTGTGGTGGGCCACAGACAGCAGGGCTGTGCCATGGCACCCATGGTAGTGTTTGATGCCAGATACAGATCATGATGCCATCCATTCTGAATATGACAATTTCATTTACTACACGTGTATCTTTAGATTTTTTTCCTTTATTTGGAGTTTTTCTTTCTCACGTATTTGAAGTGAGCATACAACTTGATGTGATCTGCTTAATGGATTGGAAAATTTCAAGTAGCTTGTTCCTGGAGCTGACTCAAGGCTTCTCAGGAAAATTTGAATTTTGCAGCAGTACTCGAGCCTATACAAAAGAACATGAAGGTTGTAGAAGGAGGATGTGCATGAAGAAGAGCATGGAGGAAAGAGGAGAGGGAGGTGTAGGGACATCCATTGTCAAGACCGTTGAGCAAGGTTTGGGATGACCAGGGGTAGAATTAAGGCACCTACTTTATCAGTCACTGGATCCCACCTCTCCAGTTTCTAGTTTCAGGAGATAGCTCCTCTCCTTGCCCACACTCCTCGCCTCTCAAGCAGCAAACATCTCATCATTTACACCTCCTCCACTGCTTCCAGGGCTCAGCTGCTCTGGCAAAGGAAGAGGCTGGCTCAGAGTAGGAGTGAAAATAGGACTGGCTCAGAAGGTCAGGTTTGCTACTGTCGCTGGTGCATGCTCACTCTTAGAGTGAGCATAAAACATGCACAGATACAATGTAACACATATATCCTTACAGTATAAAAGTATAAATTACTTAGGCTGAGGGAGTTTGCTGTCAGATGGTAGAGATCAGTGACTCACATGATATGAACAGCTCAAATGCATGGTCTTCCTATCCACAGGAGAAAGGCCTTGGCAGAGCAAAGAGCAGAATTTGGCAGCTCTTTATTGGGGCCGTTGTGCCACCCTGAGCAGCTGCATCCCTAGGCAACCTGCCTACATTGCCTATGCCTGCAGCTGGCCCTGCTGTTTTCTGTTCAAATAAAATAAAAACTCTAAATTTAAAATGGAAACCTCAGCAATAATTTTCTTTAAGAATTTCTTTTTCATTTGGAAAAAGAAGAATAAATATTTATATTAGGGAGTAATATCCAAATGTTTGTCTGATATCAATCTGAATTTATAGTGCAGCAGAGCCGGTACAATGCAGTTTGAAGGATGATAACAACATGGTGAAGTATTTAATATGGAAGTAACTTGCTTATTACTCATTACATGATTGATATTTTTGTTGTTGCTAAGTGTAACAAACATGCTTCATTAAAATGCTATTTAGCTATAATAGGCTAAAGAGCTTTTGAAATTAGTGTTTTAGGAAAACCACATATTCCCCAAACACAACAGGATTACCCATTCTAAAAAAAAAAATTACTTGAGCAGACATACAGGAACATTAACACATCTTTGCTTCTACAAGCAGAGCAGCTTAACAAACTCAGGGTCCATCCCAAATCCAGCCTTATACTTCCGTCTTCCAGCAAAATAATAATAATTATTGGAGCCATTTTTATGTTTCTAAAAGTAGATGCATAAGAAATAAGGACCTATTATGTGCTGTGGGGGTAACAGGAATCTCAGCTAGGGCAAGTGGCTGTACCTACAGGCAGCTTCAGACTTCAAGGAATATTTCTGAAAGGGCATAGCCAAGATTTTCAAACTCTTAGATGATACTTCAGTCTCTTCTTATGGAGAATAGACCCCATCTCTATATCTCAGACTCCAACTAAAATTTTCACAAGGTGTATGGTGAGACTATGTTATAGATATGGAATCACATATTTAGGGATGTCATATGCTATATATAGTTTATATATAATTGTGAGGCATAACAAGACAGAGTAAATTTAACTAAGGAACAGTCAGGACATAGTCCAGATAATATATATCAGCAAATGTTAAATGGGCAGTGCTAGAGCAATTTTCTGCTTTGACCACCATTAGGAGAAGCTAAACATATGTGTCTAGGGAGGTTTCAGACTCCAGTAGAGAGAACACCAAAAGGCTCCCTAGAGATGTGCTAAGCACTCCTCCCTCCTCTGACATTTCTAAAAGGAAATGTGATGAATTTATTCTGACAATAATAATAGTTCATTGTTTCCAAAGCATTTGAAACATCTGGATTAAGAACATGTAGTGAAATCCCAGACAAGATTCCAGGGGAAGCATACTTGAATTTCTGGAAGACACATGACTACAAAAGCTAATTTCCCATTCACTGGAAATTTTGAAAATGTTTTGTTGTGCTCAATTAAGGCTTCTCCTCTGCCCATGAAATTCTCACTAGCAAAAACACTGCCTTACTGTCAGATGTGAGGGTGCACTCCCTTCAAAGAGAAAATGTACTGTGACTTCACACTAATCACCAGCTTTATCACTTATATAATGAATAATCACTTTATTCATTTTATGTCTCAATTCAACAATGCTGTGTCGTGGTTTCATTGTGAACCAGACAGAAAAAAAACTATCAATTTGGGTTGCCAAAAGAAAAGAAATCTTGTAATCAAGAGCAAAGCAGGTTTAAACTTGAAAAGGACAGACTTTTATTAACTAATACAAAAAGGAAAGAAGGAGAAGAAAAAAAACAACCAACCAACTCTTAGAATTAGAATGAAACCTTTCAAACATTCTTCCTCTATTACCAAAATTTCTCTCACTCTCATTAACAACATACAGAAATTACATTTAGAAACTTTCAGTCAGTTTTTTCAATTCTAGAATAGTCTTTCTTCAATTCTTCTAGAGATTGGAGCATCTTTTACTCGCTATGGAACTAAAAACTGAAACAAAACAAGACAAAACAAACTTTTCATGATAACAGCCGCCCGGAAAACATTTATATCATGAAAA
>WAAG01000871.1:20419-34313 GCA_013390105.1 Tichodroma muraria
CTTGAGCAAAGAATACAGATTCCAAAAGTCTGAAATACAAAGAGAGCACTGTAAATGCACACAAAAAATGAAACCTGTTTTATCCTGACCACTGGACCTTTTCATTCAGCTTCTCCTACTCCCGACCAGATGCCAGAAGAGTGGCCAGCCCTTCTGGGTTTCAAGTCCTATCCAGTTCATTGGGGAGGGATCCTCAATCCTCTTCTCCTTTAGGCCTTGCACTGTAAGACTTAAATCAGGAATTTTATGTTCTCCTTTCACATCGTGGCAAGCTTAAGCACATTACAGTTCTCTTCCTTAACAGTTAAAATTGATGTAGAGTGTATTTGTGAATAAAACACCTCAGGGAAGAATTTGTTCTTCATCTACCAATATCTAAAATGGTTCTCAGAAAAGCAGCACAAACTAGATCATTTCCAATAAATGGTGCTTAAGTAGTTCCAGTGAATGACCCGAAAAAGTACACACAGAGGAACAAACACTTAGTCTGTTCCAGACTGGTACTAAAATAATTGTTCAGCTAAGGTTACTGGACAAAAACATTTAAAATTAACTCAATTGGTCTTCATGGGCGCCAAAGTCAATTTTGAAATCAAAACTGCTGTGGATACCACCTACTTTGGGGTGACTGTTTTGTCAGCAGAGCAATGGGCTTCCCAAATTATCAGAGATTTTAATTAAAAATCATTGCTTGCTTGTGTTTATACTGAGACAGAAAACACTACAATATACTAGACTTTCCAGCAACTATGTTATTCCTGTTTGCATGTCTTACACAGTCTCAAGGGCTGAAGACTTTAGGTAGTAGTTCATCTGGGTTTGGCTGCACAGCTAATACAGAGTGGGACTATACTATTGGCAACAAAATAAAGTTTTCTAATGAGTGTACTTGGTTTATGTTGTATATACAGTTCTCCTTCACAGACCATTAGAAATATCTTGGGCCATTCCTGTGCTCAGATCCTAAAAGCCAGAGAACTGGTGCTGCATTTTCAGCATATTTACAATAAAAAAAAAGCAACCCAAAACTAGACAGTAGCAATTTCTTCAGAAATCCCTGGTTTACAAGTTATTGCTTTTCTAAGCCAGCTCTAAATCACAACTAATAAACATTTTTAGCTTTCCATGAGATGTCTCTGGGCACTGATCTGCATTACAGATTCTAAATGTAGCTGCTGCCATGAAACTCCCTTTCCTTAAAACCTCACAATTACATTGCTGTCCCAGTATGAACTACATCTCCAAATATCACAAGCACAAGTGAAAAGCACATCATGTCATAAATGCTATAAATACAGATCAGTCAGCAAGCTTATATATAGGGAAAAACCTACCAAAGACTAAAATCACTGAAGAAGGTGTCTATTTTCATTTCTTTATTAAAATACATTATTTGGCAGACAGCTTCTATGTACCTATTTACTTTCTTACACCCAGCTTGTGCAACTTAAGTTTTCTGATGTAAAGAACAATTTTATTCGTTGAATTAAAAGAAATCTGTTTCAAATGAAAACCAATCATTACCTTGAGGATCATCACTTGGACTCTTTTCTGTACTCTTAAATCATAAACATAATTCACAAATGCTTTCGTATTTGCTTGTTTCATAACTGATCATACATGGAATACTGATTAACTAGAGAGCACCTGCAGAACTACAGACATGATTCATGCCTCAGTTGTGCAGCCAGAAAAATCCAAGAAAGCCATTCCCTATATAGATTTCAAAGCTTGAACCCGTAGTTCAAGAAAATCTTGTGCAATGTTTCCTTGAGTTTCTTGGAAAAACTTGTTACGAAATTACTGATCCATGCTGTACCATCTGCTGCGCTTCAAAGACATCACACAGTCCACCAGCTTTTCTTCCAGGACTTGGGGGAGCACGTGAGCCAGTGGACTTGGAGCATTGCGTGGCAGAAAGGAAATGCAGCAGCATTCAGTGACAGGTACTCAAAATCAAAAGTCTGTTTCAAAAATAACAGTTGTTGTTGTGCTTAAACATCAGGTGAGGCCCACAGGAGGCGGGGGGGCTGTGCGTGAGGCTATGGCAGCAGCCCACAGGGAACCCCAGCGACGGCACAGCCACGCTCGGCACTCTGACATTGGTCATCACAGGGGCTGTAGATCATAGAACCATATGATCTGGAAGGGATCTTAAAGATCCTCTNACTCGTGACAGCACTTCTGCCAGTTACCCTTTTCTTTTCAGACTCCACAATTATTTCAGCTTCACTGTGGGAGTCCAGTGCCATACAGACTGGCACAAATCTCTAGACTGTAAAACAGACTTCCTTAATAGCTCTTAATATTTCCTTTCTCCCTTGGCCATGAATTTCTTCTACATAGAACTCCAGACAACAGTTTGGGCAATCATATAGTCTGGGCATAGCTGTATTGTCCTTCTCTTCCATAATCCTACCACCTTTACTACAGAGCTAGCTTTTATCAGACACTGGACAGTAGGATCCCACTGTTGTGGATTGCTGACTGATGTGAAAGACCTCCTTAGCTGAAAGCAAATCTGTTTGAGGCTCTTGCACTTCTACTTTTGTTGCTGCTACAAGGATTTGCATTTTGCTACATACATTTTGAANAACTTCTCTGCGCAATTTGTTCCAGTGTCTCACCAACCTCTGAGCCTCCTAATACCTTATTTAAACCTACTCTCAACTTAAGGCCATTCATCCTTGTCCTATCACTACATACNATTGTATGCTAGAATACATTTTTGGGCAGGGGAAGAAAAGCAATAGTATAGTTGAGGAAAGGTATTTACACCAACACCCACTTTCAGTAATGGGAATTTTAATATTCACTTGAGCAAGGAATACAGATTCCAAAAGTCTGAAATACAAAGAGAGCACTGTAAATGCACACAAAAAATGAAACCTGTTTTATCCTGACCACTGGACCTTTTCATTCAGCTTCTCCTACTCCCGACCAGATGCCAGAAGAGTGGCCAGCCCTTCTGGGTTTCAAGTCCTATCCAGTTCATTGGGGAGGGATCCTCAATCCTCTTCTCCTTTAGGCCTTGCACTGTAAGACTTAAATCAGGAATTTTATGTTCTCCTTTCACATCGTGGCAAGCTTAAGCACATTACAGTTCTCTTCCTTAACAGTTAAAATTGATGTAGAGTGTATTTGTGAATAAAACACCTCAGGGAAGAATTTGTTCTTCATCTACCAATATCTAAAATGGTTCTCAGAAAAGCAGCACAAACTAGATCATTTCCAATAAATGGTGCTTAAGTAGTTCCAGTGAATGACCCGAAAAAGTACACACAGAGGAACAAACACTTAGTCTGTTCCAGACTGGTACTAAAATAATTGTTCAGCTAAGGTTACTGGACAAAAACATTTAAAATTAACTCAATTGGTCTTCATGGGCGCCAAAGTCAATTTTGAAATCAAAACTGCTGTGGATACCACCTACTTTGGGGTGACTGTTTTGTCAGCAGAGCAATGGGCTTCCCAAATTATCAGAGATTTTAATTAAAAATCATTGCTTGCTTGTGTTTATACTGAGACAGAAAACACTACAATATACTAGACTTTCCAGCAACTATGTTATTCCTGTTTGCATGTCTTACACAGTCTCAAGGGCTGAAGACTTTAGGTAGTAGTTCATCTGGGTTTGGCTGCACAGCTAATACAGAGTGGGACTATACTATTGGCAACAAAATAAAGTTTTCTAATGAGTGTACTTGGTTTATGTTGTATATACAGTTCTCCTTCACAGACCATTAGAAATATCTTGGGCCATTCCTGTGCTCAGATCCTAAAAGCCAGAGAACTGGTGCTGCATTTTCAGCATATTTACAATAAAAAAAAAGCAACCCAAAACTAGACAGTAGCAATTTCTTCAGAAATCCCTGGTTTACAAGTTATTGCTTTTCTAAGCCAGCTCTAAATCACAACTAATAAACATTTTTAGCTTTCCATGAGATGTCTCTGGGCACTGATCTGCATTACAGATTCTAAATGTAGCTGCTGCCATGAAACTCCCTTTCCTTAAAACCTCACAATTACATTGCTGTCCCAGTATGAACTACATCTCCAAATATCACAAGCACAAGTGAAAAGCACATCATGTCATAAATGCTATAAATACAGATCAGTCAGCAAGCTTATATATAGGGAAAAACCTACCAAAGACTAAAATCACTGAAGAAGGTGTCTATTTTCATTTCTTTATTAAAATACATTATTTGGCAGACAGCTTCTATGTACCTATTTACTTTCTTACACCCAGCTTGTGCAACTTAAGTTTTCTGATGTAAAGAACAATTTTATTCGTTGAATTAAAAGAAATCTGTTTCAAATGAAAACCAATCATTACCTTGAGGATCATCACTTGGACTCTTTTCTGTACTCTTAAATCATAAACATAATTCACAAATGCTTTCGTATTTGCTTGTTTCATAACTGATCATACATGGAATACTGATTAACTAGAGAGCACCTGCAGAACTACAGACATGATTCATGCCTCAGTTGTGCAGCCAGAAAAATCCAAGAAAGCCATTCCCTATATAGATTTCAAAGCTTGAACCCGTAGTTCAAGAAAATCTTGTGCAATGTTTCCTTGAGTTTCTTGGAAAAACTTGTTACGAAATTACTGATCCATGCTGTACCATCTGCTGCGCTTCAAAGACATCACACAGTCCACCAGCTTTTCTTCCAGGACTTGGGGGAGCACGTGAGCCAGTGGACTTGGAGCATTGCGTGGCAGAAAGGAAATGCAGCAGCATTCAGTGACAGGTACTCAAAATCAAAAGTCTGTTTCAAAAATAACAGTTGTTGTTGTGCTTAAACATCAGGTGAGGCCCACAGGAGGCGGGGGGGCTGTGCGTGAGGCTATGGCAGCAGCCCACAGGGAACCCCAGCGACGGCACAGCCACGCTCGGCACTCTGACATTGGTCATCACAGGGGCTGTAGATCATAGAACCATATGATCTGGAAGGGATCTTAAAGATCCTCTTGTTCCGACCCCTGTACATTGGGCAGGGACACATTCCACTAGACCAGGTTGCTCAAAGCTCTATCCAACCTGGCTGTGAACACTTCCAGGGATGGGGCATCCACAACTTCTCTGCGCAATTTGTTCCAGTGTCTCACCAACCTCTGAGCCTCCTAATACCTTATTTAAACCTACTCTCAACTTAAGGCCATTCATCCTTGTCCTATCACTACATACCCTTCTAAAACATCTATACATCTTTCACGTAGGCTCCATTTGGGTGCTGGAAGGCCATGAATAGGTCATCCCTGAGCCTTTTATTTTTCAGGCTGAACAATCCCAATTTTCTCAGCCTTTCCTCATAAGAGAAGGACTGCATTCGTCCGATCAACTTGTTGGCCCTTCTCTAGACTTGCTCCAACAGGTCAATGTCCTTCCTGTGCTGGAGACTCCAGAGCTGGATGCAGCACTGCAGGTGGGGTCTCACAAGAGCAGAGTAGAGGGGAAGAATCCCAGGATGTGGCTGGCTTTCTGGGCCGCAAGCTCACACTGCTGGCTCATGTCCTGCCTCTCACCCACCAGCACCTCCAAGTGCTTCTTGGTAGGGCTGCTCTCCATCTGTTCAGACCCCAGTCTATATTGATACTGGGATTTGACCTGACCACTGGGTCTTGTTAGACCTCATGAGGTTCCCCTGGGTCCACTTCTCGAGCTTGCCCAGGTCCATGCCATCCATCTGGATGGCATCTTGTCCTTCAGCTGTCAGTCACACCACAGTTGACGCGCCCAGCCCCTGCCCGTGCGTACGTGCCTGGTGTCGGACACTCTGAGGGGCCCAGGGCAGCAGGGGCCGGTGGTGGCCGAGCAGGGAAGCCGTGGGGAGGGGCTGGGGCGCACAGCAGGGCGGAGGCCCCTCGGGCGTGGGAGAGAGCAGATACAAACGTTTCCAGGGAAACCTCTCAGCCCGCGAGGGGCCGTGTTGAGGGTGGGGGAGGGCCTGCGGCAGGAGTTAAGGTTCAGGACAAGAACCCGCGGGAGAAGAGGCGGCGGCGGAGCCGAGGGAGGGACTGTCACCGGGCTTCGGGGAGGCACTGTAACCTCTCACAAAATGGGGAAGATTGGAAGGGATCATCTGATCCAGCCTCCCTGCTCAAGCGGGGTCATCCTAGAACACATTGCACAGAACTACGTCCAAACGGTTCTTGAATATCTCCAGTGAGGGAAACTCCACAACCTCTCTGCGCAATCTGTTCCAGTGTGCCGGCACCCGCGCAATAAAGAAATTCTTCCTCATATCCAGGTGGATCTTCCTGTGCATCAATTTCTGCCGTGGCCTCTTGTCCTATTGCTTGGCATTACCGAGAAGAGCCTGGCTCCATCCTCTTGGCACCCTTCCTTCAGACACTTACACACACTGATGGTACATAGTTCCCCTTTGTGGCACTAATTCACACACTTTTTAGGCGCCGGTCGTTACCCAGCGATCCGTGCTGCGCCACGAGGCGTCTCCCGCCTGCCCGGTGGCCACAGGCTGGTTGTCCCCCAGCAGCCCGCGCAGCGCAGCCCTCTCTGACCCGACCCGGCCCGACCCTTGGCTTTGCCCGGCGTCTGCCGGAGCCTCCCCCTAAGGGACTTTCTGTCACAGTGAGGCAATCGCTGCGGGACACGGCATTTCTGCTTTCGGGACGGCGAGCCCCGCCGTGATTTATCTGACACGTCTGTGTCTCCGCACTTCTGCTTCTCGGAACCAGCGGCTTGCCGGCGGGGCACATCGGCGGGGGTGCGAGGCTGAGCCGCGCTGGGGACTCGCTGGCGGCTAGAAGGGCTCACGCACTCTTCGGGAGCTGCGTCTGCTCTGAGACATCGGCACAGCGATGCAGCACTGAGGGCGGAATGGATGCAAAGTGGCCCAGTGGAAAAGGACAGTGGTCAACAGCAGCTGAACGTGAGCCAGCAGAGTGTGGAGGTGGCCAAGAAGGCCTGTGGCATCCTGGCTTGTATCAGCAGTAGTGTGACCAGCAGGACCAGGGCAGTGATTGTCCCCCTGCCTGCATTTTGGTGAGGCTGCATTTTGAATACTGAGTTCAGTTCTGGGGCTCTCAGATCAGGAGGGACATTGAGGTTCTGTCACGTCTCCCAAGCAGGGCAATGATGCTGGTGAAAGGTCTGGAGCATACGTGAGGAGCAGCTGAAGGATCTGAGCATGTTTAGCCTCGAGAAGAGGCGGCTCAGGAGTGACCTTATCGCTCTCTACAACTGCCTGAAAGGAGGTTTTGGTCAGGTGGGGATCGGTCTCTTCTCCCAGGCAACCAGCGACAGGACGACAAGACAACCTCAAACTGTGCCAGGGGAGGCTCAGGTTGGACATTAGGAAGAAATTCTTCACAGAAAGAGCGATTAAATACTGGGACGGACTGCCCAGGGGGGCGATGGAGTCACCGTGCCTGGAGGCGTTTAAAGAAGGATGTGGCACTTAGTGCCATGGTCTAGTTGGGGTGGTGACGTTCAGCTACAGGCTGAACTCGATGATCTCAGAGATCTTTTCCAACCGAACCGAGTCCGTGATTTTTGTCACAAACAAACAAACGCTCGGTAGCCGTTTGGCGACCGAAGTCCCCGGCCCTGCCGAGCCCCCGCGACACCTGAGTGCAGCCCCGCCCCCCGCCGGGCCGGTGACGTCACCCCAGGTGCTTCCCGCCTCCTCCTCGCGGGGAGGCGTGATCTCCACGGCCCTCGGTGGGCGGGACGAGGGCTGCGCATGCGCCCGGCGCCGGCTGCGGGACACCCGGTCGCGAGCGTATGTGCGCGCCCGCCGCTCCCGTGAGGCAGGGGGCTGCGCGCGAGCGGTCGCGAGCTCGCCGCTCGGCCTCCTGCGGACAGGCTCGCGCGCCCTGGCGGCCGCCGCCATCATGTCCGCCGCCATCGAGCAGGAGTTCCAGGAGATCGACGCCACGAACGACTGGCAGGCGCGTTATCTGGTGAGCCGAGCGGCGTGGTCAGTTCCAGCCGGAGAGCAACTAGGAGGGTGGGAGGACGGGCGAGGGGAGAGAGACTCCCCGGGCCGGGAGCGCCCGGGCCGGGCGGGCGGCCCCGCCCCCGCCTCGGCGGCGCGGAGAGCGGAAGTCGCTGGGCCAACGCGACTCTCGCCCTCAGGTGCGGGCAGCGGAGCCGAGGGCAAGCGCTGCGCATGCGCTCGCGGGGCGGGCCCGGGAGGGGGGNTCCCGCCCTGCGGATTCGTGCGGCTCCTCAGGCACCCGTGCTCCCGCCTCAGCGCCCGTTCCCGCTGCCTTGGCCAGCTCGGCGTCCGCTGCGAGGGCCCTGCGCGAGTGCCGCTTAATAAAATACAGTATTTGCAATTTTTTTTAAGCGAGATTAAGAACTTTCAAGAACAGTCAATTCCAATTAACAGACGTTATGTATCAGCCGGTATCACTAGAGCAGTTATTTAAACCCGCAGTATTTTATATCACTCTTTCACAAATGAGGAAAGGACCAAACTCCAAAGTTTTCTTTACTGACTTCAGATTACGCTTTTTCTGTTAAATTAGCAATTTTTTTGATTCACATGTGATTCAAATACTGTCTCTACTGCAGTATTTCAAATGTTGCCGTTTTGGATATATCTGTGTTACAAATAAGTAACATCTAGCAAGCCTGCCAGAGTTCGGGAAGGGTTCGGAATGCTTTCAGGCACGTGGTGGGCTTCCTTGGGATATTCTGTGCAGGGTGAGGAGATGGACTTGATGATCTTTGTGGGTGCCTTCCAGGTCAGAACATGCTGTGATTTTGTGTGATGGCTGGATATTATGTGGGAAAACCGATTTTAGAATTGGTCATTAAACTTCCTTTCTATCAAGCCTACCCTCCCACACCATTACAGTAGAAGTGTCTCTTTACCGAAGTATGGGTCTGTTTCTGTGCGCTGGTGGTGCAAGTGCTTTAAGAAACAAAGTAGGTTTCATCCTATTATTGAATAATACAGAATTTACCTTTCATGGGAACTTGGGTGTGAATGCTGCCAGATCCACGTGCAAGCTCCCAAAGCTTGTCAGCCGTGTAAACAAGAGATGTCCCAGTGTGCTCTATCAAAATACAAAACCTAATAGAGCAAGAGATTTTTATACATATATGTGGAGTATTGGTGTTTGGCAGTTGCTGCTCCACACTGTGATTTATGTTCTTTGCAGATTTGCAGTACATTTTAAAGAAAGGTCATGCAACCAATGCTAGAAATTGGAACTTTCTTTTGTACTTTATATTTCCGCTGATGCCCTTTCTGGCTGTGTTCATAGTCTGGGACTAGACTAGACTATTTAGGAAGTTCAAAAACAAAGGTAGTGGGAACATTGAGAACACCAAAGAATGCTCAGTTGTAGTAAGAAGTTTAAATGCCCTTTGGGACATAATGATCAAATGTAGCAAAATAATTTAAAACAGAAGGAGAATTCAAAGTAAAATATTGTTAATTCTGTACTGTGCAACATTTCTACTGAGACAGCATCAGTACAGAGATCCAAAGACAGAGTAGAACGCATTGAAGGCTGTTTTCAGTTTTCTACATAAGGTAGTTATGTATATCTTAGTGAAGTTGTCGAAAAGGTGCACTCAGGGGGGAAATGAATAAAGCAGAACATCCAGAATGTGTGAACAGTAGGAACAGTAGGGTCCTTAAAATAGTGTGTGAGTCTGAATATCTCACAGATTATTATAAGGTTTGTATTAATGCGTGGGGAGAACAGGCTTTGATGCACATTGATATTTGTGACTCTGGAATTCTTCATATTGGTTCACATTTAACTACAGCTGTATGCGATGAGCCATCAAACCACCAAGAATAATCCTGTGGCTCTTAATAGTAGCCATAAAATCATTAACTGGTTCACTTACCTTTGTGGGGTTTTACGCTGCCAGTCGCTTTAAAGGAGCCAGCAGAATGCTGCTATTGCATCCGAGTCCCTTATTGCTTTGGGAGATAATGTGCAGCTCCAAGGTAAACTGTAAGCGTAATAAATATGTGGGGTTAGAGTTTTTTTGCCCTTTGATCCTGATGCATCAGTTGCTTGTCAAATGGTGCTTACATTTCGTAGTTTTAGCCAAATGTAGGAAGATCTAAAATGTAGCAGTTTGGCCACGAATCATATGTATCTTCTGAGTGAAAATGACACTAGGGGAAGTAAAAGTTGGTTTAAAAATACTAGTTATTAATAATGTTGCTTAATTAATAGTATGTGTAGAACACGAATCTTAATCAGGTTGCTGGCTATAAGTCAATTATTTATTTTGTCTTTTTAAGGAAATCCGACATAAATCCAGTGATTACCCTCACAGAGTTGCAAAGTATCCAGAAAACAGAAATCGGAACAGATACAGAGATGTTAGTCCATGTGAGTATCTTTTCTCCAATCATTGTAGTAAACTTACTAAACCTTCTCTTACCCTGTTGACACTGGAGGTGATAAATCATGGTCATTGCAAATTTTACGTTTTGTTTATTTCTGTAGGCATGTATCCTGTGGTAAATGTGGGATTTTTGGTAACACGTACACAAATGTGTATAGCATGAGAAAGAAGAGTCTTCCTCCACATGTTAAGCTCATTGTGCTGAATGGTGAATGAGAGATGGTTGCAAATCATAGGTGTTAGTGCGTAGCTAAATTTTTGTGAGCTGCAGAATAATATTTTAGAGATATTTTTCTCATATGGAAATTATTTGTGCTTTTATCTTTGTAATTAATAGTGCTTTATCTGTTGTAAAAAATGGGTATGGAGGTTAAGTTAATACACCTTGACTAACAGAAATGTTTCCTTTTTGTGCTGAGCAATTCTGTGCATTTTTAAGGTGGTGAGGATAAATGCCACTCAATATCTACTGTTGCTTTAAAAAATGCTTGAGATTTTGTTGGTTTTTCCTGTACAGTAAATAAGGTATGGCATGCTTTGTACTTCTAGTAATTGCTATAAAATGGTCTTTTTGATGTAAGGATCTTGCGTCTGAAGTGAAAAAACCCTGTTTTTTAGACCAGCTTCTCTGCTACAGAGATGGTGTGGGCTTCTTTTCATCAGCATTTTACTTCAGAAATTGTAAGCCAAAATTATTGCGAAAAGATACGTGAGCTACAGAGAGGGGAAGAACTTATACAGCTTTAGTTTTTCTGCATTGTATTAAAGTTGGAGCAGATAACACATTTATGTGTTCCTTATGAAGTTTTCCAGAATACTGAAGGATCCTAAAAACCGCCTTGTTACTGGATCTAGAGTTTTTGAAGGGTTGCTCGTATATTGGGACTTTTGGTTTGAGAGCCTGATCTGAATACCTGTTGTACGATTTGGAGAAGTTCTGAGCTCCTTGTTTCTAGTTGAAAGTTGTGGTGACAGCATGTGCATAGCACTTCTCAAAACAGCATGGAAAGGGTCTTGGATTGAGTCACACTGGTCAGATGCAGCGCTGCTTCTTAGGCTGCTGCCAGGATGCTCCACTGGCACAGTGGTTTCTTACCAGATGGGTCCAGTCTGGCATGGTGCTAAACCCTGTGCTGCATGCTGATGAAACTGACCTTAGGAATTCAGTGCATGGCCTCCTTGCTGTGTCTGCATGGCATTCTGTTGGAGGAGTGTCCAGTGCTGAGGAAGATACCTCAGATGAGGCAAGGCTCACTAACTTTCACCGTAGGCTCAGGAAATGGGGCCAGGCCTGTGGTGGACACATGTTGGTCTGTGCAGAGGCACTTGGGTGTCCCAGCTTTGCTGTCCTGTTGCAGCATAGCATTAGCATCTTACAGTGCTTAAAGAGATGTTTTATTCATTTTCTGTTTCATACATTAGGTGTGATAGGGCTTGTAAGACGAGAAGGCAGGAAGTTAGATTTGAACCCAGAAGTCCCCGGTTCTAGTCCTGGGTCTAACATCCTATACAGTTTTCATGTCAGAAGCTGTATCCATGCATTTATCTACCGTTTCTCCCATACATGAATGTAATTTATGCAAAGAAAGTGAAAATTTACTTTAAATCTGTTAGTGATTTTTTCTTTTTAAAAATAGTGTTTCTAAAATAAATAAAAATATGTTGTATTATTTAAATAGTATCTAATAATGCCTCCGTTAATACCTTATGGATGTGACTGGTGTTCATCTCCTGCAGTTATTTGGAGCTCAATATTTTCCTTAATCATGGCATGCCTGTTACAGTATTGAAGAGCATCAAATGCCTTTGCCTTAGTCATGGCAAAGCCTGCTTCTGAAATGAAATGCATGTTTAGCCAATAGAAAAAAATATACATGATTGTATTAATTCCTGGACTCAGGGCAAAAGCAGAGACAGATAAAATCTAGTATTGAAGTAGTGGTTGGGCTCAAGAAGAGGCCAGAGCTGTTACACTCTGATAGAAATTATTACATGATGAATGAACTGAGTAAGACGGTGAAGTTTATGAAGAACGTGTCAGTTTTTAGCATTTATGGAAAAAAGGTGGTTTGAATTGGTCCACCTAAGATAGCTTCCAGAACTGGGCACTAGGAGCAAAGCTGTATCTGGAGAACAGCAAAATACTGTGTTTGAACGAATTAATTCCTCCTGAATTTTACTTCTGTGTTTTCAAATATGACTCATAATTGCTTCCGGAAGAACGATGAGAGTCAGGAGTAGAAAGAGACCTGGAAGGGAGTGTATGATAAATAAGATTTCAAGGTGGCAGTGCCTAAATTTCAAAGCAGCTAGGAGGAAAGCTGCATGGTTTGGTCACTGTGGTGAACACATCTAATTGAAGTACATGCATGCAAGGACTTGGTGGTGCAGAAATGCGAGACAGCTCAGTCTCACACAATCTTGATGTCTCAGTCCTTCACTTTGCAAATTTTGCTGCTTTTTAACAGTGTTTAGATGAAAAATGGGTGATACTGATATTCTCAAATAGTCAAAGGCCTGCAGAACCAGATGTTGGACTTCTAAGGTCTAGCTACTTAATCATACTGTAGACATAATTTAAAGAAGGAGTTTCATTTCTCCAAAAGTAATGAGAAAATGGTTTGTTAACCATGGTAGCCGCCAACCCACTCCAAAATCTGAGGTGGTGTGTCCGCAAGAGGAAATGCAAAAATTGCTCAATTTTATGGAAAATATGTCAATTATGAGTCCAAGAAAAAATACTTTGGGTTGGTTTGCCCCACTTCCAACTCTCCAACTGTGATACCTGGGACAGGTACACTGAAACAAACTTGTGTCTGTTACATACATTTCTAGGTAAAAATTGATTTCTGTTTGCTAGGAAGGGCTAATCATATCTGCCCATTACAGCTGAGTTTCACAGTGTTTCCAGTTTCATGAGTATTTTTGTTAGTGTCTGTTTTTGTTGGCTAAAGATCTGTAGCATATATAAATTTGATTTGTTAAAACTCCTCAAGAATTACTGCCTAGCTAAAAAAAGTAGCAGTCTTGTAGTTTGGTATTAGTCTAGAATAGGCAGAGGAGTATTTTGGCTTCATAGTACTGAAACAGGAAGTTAATCTGAAATAGGTTTGGTTTGACAGTCAGTCATTTCCGGACAGATGAAACCATTTCTCAGAAAACGTTGTTAACAGAGGAAAGTAACTTGTGAGGTTGTTATCCAGAGATTTCTGTAATTAACTTTCCTTCTAAATGTTATCCTTAGTTGTTATCAGAGGAGTCTAGTGTCTCAGATTGACTGTAAACACCTTTAGAGCTAAGTTCCTAGATTTACAGGCAAGAAGAAAATCCCCTCAGCAAAATTGGCAGGATTTTTTTTTTTTTGCTTTTTTTTNCCTTTCATTAACCAACTGCAAGAACTACGTGATGTAAAATGCCAAATATTTTGTGTCTAGGTTTTAACTGGATCTGTCATTTTCTGTTAAGGGGGTGAGCAGATTGATGACCATTGTGAAGTCTTGGCATTATTTGATGCATAGGAAGTATTGACAGTG
>WAAG01000872.1:0-20417 GCA_013390105.1 Tichodroma muraria
AGTGATTGGAGGGATATTATATGACTTAGGAAGTCAGACTTGTAATATATATTGATGGCAATTTTACCTTATTATTATGAAACAGGAATTTACCGAGGGCTTTAACTGTTATCTTTTTTTTAATGTCTATTCTGGTATCACTGTTTCTCAGTTCTGTAAACTGTATCAACATGAACACTTCTCCCAATTGAAAAAAACAACAGGGAGTAAGCAGAAACATGAAATTATTTTTAGAAAATGCATTTTTAATTACTGAGCTGCTTAATTATTGAGCACTACTGAAAATATCCTGTGAACCTCATCACTATGCAAATGTATTCAGTTTTGGAAACAATTAAATGATAATAAAGCATTCTTTTTTCTTTTACAACATATTACTGCAATGAAGCTGTTACCTCTCAGTGTGCATTTTAATGAGTTTTAAGTAACATTTTAATGAGCTCAACATTACCATAAACCCAAGGATTAGACAAAATTGAATTTACTGGGAAAAGGAAAGGGTTCATTAAGAGTTAATTATATAGTTTAAGAAGAAATATAACTCATTTTATGATGTCACTTCAACCATGAATTCAGCAGTAGATCTATACTTATTAATAGGCGTAGAAATGCCATTATTATATTGACATAAAAACATGGGTTTGCACACTACTGCTCAGGCTGCCAATGAAAGTTTCTGTATTGAAATCCCTGGGTCAACTTTGTTCTTATCCAGTTCATTATTACATCTGAGGAGAAAAAATGCCAAGCTTTGTATTGCTGGTTTGTAATTCCACCTACTATTTTTATAAACATCGTGAACAGTGAAAGCAAAGTTTAATGGATTTACCATTGCCAGTAGGATCTGAAGTCAGGTTCTGAATAAATGTCTTGGATTTATTATTTTAAAAAGGACTGGTAGGGATTTGAATCCAAACTACCAGCTCTCCTGACATGCCCACTGTAACAATGATGAATGTCTGCAGTCCAGGCTCCTGGATACCCAGAAATCACAGGTAAATTCCCACATAACAGCTCTATGCTGCCTGCATTTAAATTCAAATGTACATTCAGGTGTTGTTGAGATCCTGCATGATGTGGATTCAAAGTGCTCATGTTCAGTAATTTCAACTACACGTTGAATTCACTGCTTTGCCAAAGTTGGCATTTCTGTTTAGCCATTTGACAAAGGAGGGAGAGTTGTGGCTCAGTGCCCCCAGATGTTTGGTTAGAAAAGAACAAGAAAACAAATCTTAAAATCTTAAGCAAAGCATTAGTTATGCTGATTTAGTATAGTCTCTTGTTAATAGGATAGCTCTGTGATCTGCTATTTAAAAATAAATAAATTATTTCATTGATGTCACAGCCTTTTAGTGGAGTGAGGGAAGCCTCTGCAGGTGTTGAATGCTTTCATGAGTTTCAGTAAAATGAAGCTGATCTCCTAAACCCTGCTCTTGAGCGGGAAAGAACATTCTAGCCAGATGTCTGCTTGAAGGAGAAAAATCATGAACTGTGGCCATCAGTTCGACCTGCAGGTCTTCTGTCACTCCTGCTTGAGCAAGACCCAAAGATGCGTCCCAAGAGTGGCAGTTCTGGTCTCTGAGCTTCAAAATGTTAAGGTGAACCTGCAGACCCTCACTGGAAGGATGATTCTTTGCAGTAGAAGTCAGGGTACTGTTAAGCAGAACAGTTAAGCAGGTAATAAATTCTGGATGATATGAGAGAAAGAAAACAAAATGTCACTGGCTGTGTGAATATGAGCCACACAGTATTAGACTTTCATTTGTTCAGCAGCAGAAGTGTTTCCATCTCTTCTGAGCTGTTTCCAGCAGACCTGTCTGTTCCTAAGGAAGGAAGGAAGCCCCTGTGAACAGAATTAAGTTGTGAAATCAGACTTACCAGTTATTGACAGCATTGTTTAGTGCCCCATGTCTTCTCCCCCAAAAGCTCACCTCTTTGTATGAGTGTGAGCAGAGTCAGGCATGTGGAATTCTTCAGAGAGAAACTGAAAATGTTCTACACCTACATCTGGAGTTGTTCAGAAAAGGAGGAGCAGAGCTACAGAGGTCCTCCTCAAGGGAGAGTTTAATTCAATTTGCCTTAATTGAAGCTGCACAAGTGAACTACAGAATGTTTCCAGTTTTCGTGGTCTCAAAGAAATCCCACAGCATGCACTGGTTATATGAGCTATTGCATTTTATATATTCCTTATTCTAAATTCCTTAGTCTAAATATGGGGAAGCATACTGCGTAGTTTCACAATATATTTTCCTTGCTGGAAAATCTGCCTTAAGTAGTACTATTCTCTCCTGGCCACTTATTTCCTCTGCTTGTAATAGCTTGTCATTCTCTCAGTTGTTTATAAATCTGGGCTGTGAACTGGGTCAGTAGAGTGATCTGGGTTAAAGATCCTCAGCAACAGGAGTTGTTGTTGTTTTTTTTTTTTCTCCCTAATTGGCATGGAAGGAAATGTTTGTAGTACTTGGCCTAAAATCTATCCCAGGTGAATACTGTGGTGGAGGCTAAAAATTCCCTCCATCCAATCCTGTCGAGTCTAATAATCTAATCTGCCTCTTTCAATATTGTGCTTTGTCTATCATATGCTGCTTGAATATTTTATCTAGTTGGTATAGCCTATTGCTTTCCTGTGCAATCAAAGAATGACAGTATCTCTATAAATGTACACAGATTAACTGGTTTGTGGAAACTACAGACACAGGTACTGTGTGTCTAGTTAAATTCTGTGCTAAGGAGGGAAACGAGTGACTTAAATGTGCTGGGAGGTTTCTGTTTAAACCCGTTTAACGTTTAGTTGTGGAATGTTGCCTGAGCTGGAACAGTCTTTGTTACACTTGCAGTTGGAAAGGAGGTAAGAGGAAGAGGAAAGATTGTAAAATGGATTTTGTATTCTAATGTGGGATTAACAGAGGTCTTTCAGGCCCTTCAGAGGAATGTGAGCCCTTCATAGGAAGGGCTGTTCCAGCTGTTGAGTAATTTAAAGGCTGTTTCACAGGCACATCTCAGATTGCTGCTTTTCTGTTATGGGGTACATAGTTGTGTTGTGCTCTTCGTCAGATTTCTCTTATTTTAAAGGAGTCAGGGGATCTGTAATTTCTCTCATTTTCTTTTGTACTGAACTTCCAGAGGAATATTCAGCACCAAGGGTTTAGAAGGAAGTGTGGCACGTGGGGGCTTCATTATATTATTTTAGTTTCTTGTACTCATCATTTTTTTATTATGTAAAATGTGTTGTACATGAAATAACACTTTGGGACAGTGGTATTAGTTTAAAAAAAAAAAAATTGTTTCAGATTTACTGCAATCCCCAAGATTATGCTACTGTATTTTCAACAGTGTGTCTGAGTCTAACCCCTCAGCTGAAGGTCATTTGGAGTCTCAGGCACAGCACAGTGTGACTGGAGGCTGGAGCTGGACATCCAGGTTCTGGTCTCTCTCTTGGTGCTTAAGCTCCCCTTTTAAAATTGTTGCTTCAGGCTATTACGGTTGGTCTCTGCTCCTGCTTCTTTAATTTTTTTTCTTTTCTTCCCTTTTGCATCATGTAGTGAATAATAATAAGGGCAATGTGAACTCTTATGTTCTTTTTTACTTTTGAAAATAAATGGGAGAGTTATGTTTTATATTGTATAGAAATAATTCCTTGTGCTGTTTGAATAGATCAAAACTGCGAAAGGTTACTGGCAAATTACACTAGTTTCTTCTTTGTTTTGCATAAAATCTCAAAATTGAGGCTTTCTTTTCATGTTTAGACCATAGAAAACTACTGTTTTGTCTAGATGTTTGTGGATTATTTCCTAGTTGGTAATACGTTGACAGAACTCAAACTATTTCATCCTAAGAGCACTTTGATATAGGTTCTATGTATCACATTGCTCCTTCTGTTTTAGAGCTCTGGAAACTTAAATTTATTGTGCAGAATGATACAATAACAAGTGACAGATAAACTCTTTTGCATTTATCAAGATAATACAGAAAATATGCTCACTAACCTTTTTTGGTCCATTGTTAAATTTGAAAGAATTTGAAATTCCTTTTCTGAAGGAAGAATCCAATGACAAAACTTCAAAAACGACCCTAACATTGGAAGAAAAAAAAGTTTTTATTGTGTTAAGAGATGACAGAGTAGATGTTATAAAGGACAGTTTCTCTAGGCCATGCATCCCTACTTCTTTAATTTATTGCATATTATTAAAATAATATTTAATTAAAATAGTATGAAAACATAAGCGATAAGGGAATTTTAGTAGGTGGGGCTTTGTTGTAAACTCTTTCAGAGGGGGTGCCTGACTGGGGATGCTGACTGGACATGCCTCAGTAACAGCCATTACAGCTCAGTAACAGCTCATTTTATGCTTTTCCTGTTTCCATTCTGTATTTGCTGGGACAAATTCTATAAAAAGTGGAAACCATTGAGCCTTTCAGAAGGTTGACAACTGAAGGTCATGTCCAGAAGGAGATGCCGCCGCTGAGCCCGTGTGTTGTGACATGCCTGTTTGTGGGACAGAGCACGTGAGGCCAGCCACTATGGAGCCTGTTGAAATGGCATCTGGCAAGCACCCCAACATGGCCCACTGACATGGGGACAGTTTGCAGGATGGCAAGGGAGGTATTCGAGAAGCAGCAGGTGGCTCCCACTGGTTTTGGGTACCAGCTGTGGACGCATCTCACTCTATGTGTCTGATGAGGTTTGGCTGCACAGTCCTCTCATAATGGGGTTACAAAAGCTCATAGAGGAATACATGCCTTGCTATGTCTCCTGAAATATCTCATTTCCAATCCTGACTTCTGAAGGGAGCAACGCAAAAGAAAAACGAAAAAAAAATCTTGTTCACAAAATACTGAATTGATGAGTTTTAGCTTATAATTAACAGATAGAGACCATGGCTGGGCATGGAGAAATGGACGATGAATGGAAGAGGATTCCTATGTTGGGCAACAGCCTGTTCTGTTTGATGCTTTGCCTAATGTGTCTTAAGTATAGCAGTAATGTGGCAGTGCCCCCTGCCAAGACAGGAAAGCATCCCAGCTGTTGTATGTGTGTTGTGCATGTGTACACAAGAAGTTTATTAGAGGCTATTCACACTTCAGTGGAGCTCTGAGATTGCAGTCTGTATTATATTGGCTAAATGAAGCATGTAACATTCTATATTCCTCATACAAGAAATATTCATTCATTTGTATTCATTTTCATGATTCTCAGCTGCTCTTATTCCTTTGTTTTCCTGCAGGCACATTACATTTTAGGTGTTTTGGCTGGGCTCAAACTGGAAGCACAGGGGACTGATGGAGTTAAAGTGGTTGTAGGAGAACCAACTTCAGTTTGGAAACAGGAAAAATGCAATTGCTCATTGTTATGTCAAACTCTAGGTAGCTTTCATTAGGTTGAGCACAGTGCTGCAGGTACCTGGCAGTGCAACTTTCGTACTCACAACAGCAAACCTGCATTTTAATATACCGTAGTTTCTGAGCCTCACTAATTAAATCTGCACTCTCTGGGGAATCTCTTCTGTACACATGGACTCAAAATGTACAGTGCAGTTTCTTGTGTGCTCTTCTCAACCACATGGTGAAAAACTCCCACCAGAATTCTGTTTGTAACATCTGAGGTTTTTTGGATGCCATTGCTTTTGAAAATCTTTTTTATATTTATAGTTCTTTTAAGTTTCTTTTTTTGGTTGGTTGGCAACCAAAGGCAAACAGGCAAAGTCCAAACTATCCTTTTATAACAGTAACCTGGGACATTGTGGACGATTTCCTCTTTTCCTAAATAAAGTCCTCCCTACTGCATTGTTGGGAGGGAAGCATAGTGGATGGGCTTTAAAGAGTCCCTAGTGCTTTTGGTGAAACTTGGCCCATATTCCTGCTGGAAAGAAGACATTCTGGCATAAAGTGACAGAAAAAGTGTCAGTTCAGTTTTCGTGTGGTGTTTCCTTGAGCTGTGGTTGCTTCCACATCTGATATATTCGCATTAGTTGGTAAAAATTAAATAAGTCATTTATTTACTTATGTAATGCCCACGATTTTCTGAATACGTAGTCCATTAAAAGTGAAAATCATGTAAAAGCTATCTTCAGATCTGAGTTAAACTGCTAAATACCTGATTCTTGTTAAATTTGAAGACTTACAGCAGATCATGCACTTTTTAAAAGTTTGTTGTCTATAATTATGGTATCAGTTCTTCTAGAAAGTCTTTCTAGAACTTTAAGCAAGTACTTGGGCTTTCAGTTTCAGTGAAATAAAACTGCTAGTAATGTGTCACTTGTTCACATTAGCAATCTGTGCAGTGCATTCATCAAGACTGATTATGCTTTAAGAATAAGAAAAAAGAAATCTGCTCTGTATCCTAGAGAAAATTTTTCAACGTATTACGTTGTATAGCTTTAGATTTCTGAAATTACTTAAATGTGGTCTTCAGGATATTTGCATTCATAAAGAATACTTGGTTATGCTTATTGCTTCCCTTTGCCTTTCTTGACTGTCAAAACACAGTGATGCTTTTGAAGATTTATAGCAGATGGGTAATGAGATTGCTGACTGTTAACTGCAGCATTCAGAATTTGCTAGTGGAAGGAGGTGGGAGTTTAGAAAAGGGAGAAGGTTATCGGGGATTCATTGCAAGGAAGACAGGTGATAGAACTTCGTTTTCAATCAGGAGACTTAAACATAAATTTGTTATGTTCTAAATTAGAAAAATCTCCTCTCTTCATGCTATCTAGTAGTCATATAAAATCTTTCAGAAAAAAAAATTGCAGAGATGTCAGATTGCATTCAAGTGATCACAATGAATCACAAGAAAGGCAAGGAGATTATACAATTTTTCAGTAAGTATATTCGGGCTGTATTGCATATGCTTAATTCAGCCCAAATAGCAGCCTTTAAAAAATCAGAAAGAAAATATAAACTAAAGTCTGCAGTAACTATCACTTGTATACCTGTGTAATTGTGCAAAAGGGAAAATAGGTCAGCAGTGCCCTTAACTGGGCTAGGAAGATTTCAGTCTGACTCCTGGCAGTGCATGCTGTAAATAAGAAAGGAAAAAGTCTGTCTTCTGTCCTGACCTTTGTACAGTCAGCTAGTTAGGGTACACCTCAGACTGCAATTTAGAGGAGAGGCAAAAAGCCAGCTGTGTCTCACTGACTCAGTTTGGAATGTCTCCTTACTTGTCACTGTTGCTTCATCCACCTCAACAGTGTAATTCTCTGTTCACCTGGTTTAATATATTCTGTCTTTAGAAGCAACGCTTTTATATTTAATGTTTACATTAATGTTAATCATAATTTTTTGTACGTCTGTATCTGTGTATATGAACAGTTAAAAGTTGTAGAGGATGTGTCAGGGTTTTCTCCACATTTTTGTCTTTACTGAGGCCTGAGAATAGAGAGCAAGCTACCTTGAGCTTGTTAAGTTACTAAGTTCAGAAGCACATGAAATACTGAGGGAGAATAAGGGATGAGGACAAAGAAAGTTGCTGAATTGGCAAGGAAGAAGATTCTCCTTTTGTTTCTTGATGTTACCTCTGTGCTGATTATTACTTTGATTTCTAGGTACCCTACTAATCAAACATTGTTGAAGCTACTAGACTCCCTGAAAATATCCTAACACCCATGAAAATGATTCTCATGGACTTGGGGCTCCATTTTACTGAATATATTTGAGTCGTGGTATATTAACTAGGATTCGTGTCTGTTAGGCAGTATCAGTACCAGGAGATAGGCAAAGAATGGGAAAAACAGGAGGAAAAAATGTATAGCTCCTTACAATATTTTATTTTTATTTAAAGGTATCAGCTTTTTCCAGGCTGCAGTTTTTTCCTCTGCACATGCAGAGGGAGCTCAAGAACTCCCTGAAAGTCTTGCTTAGGACTATTGCCAAGGTTGTGTGTTTTTGTTAAAATTTTCCTTATAAAATGAGGCAGAGATAGTTGCTGAAGCAAAGAGGTCAGGCCAGCAGCATCTTCAAACAAAGTGTGTTATTATTCTTCACAAGGGAAGTTGTTTGTGACCCCTTGGGTTTTTTTTCTGTCACCCTGTTTCAGCAGGTAGTGCTCAGGGACCATTTCAGCAGATCATACACATTAGCCAAGATCTAAAATACCTCCCTGCACCATATGCTACCTAAAATATAATAATCCTTTAATCTGTCCACTGCATGACATCTGGGCAGTTATTTGACTCAATAACTCATGTCGATTGTTCATATCAGTATGTATCAGAGGAGAGAAGAGCCAAAGCAGCGTCAGGGAGATGAGGATTTAGGAAAATGCCTGTGGGGAAGTGCCTTGGATCAGGGGAGACCTACCTGTGGTGTGGCAGGTGACCAAACCGCCACCAATGCGGCTGTGTACAATCTCTATATGAGAATAATATTATCNCCCAAGTTACAGAAGCGCATTAATATTTACTCCGTATCTCTTTATACCCTCTCGTCAGCACAACAGATGTAGCTGTGTTTTAAGACATTATAATTCATTGAAAAAGGCAACAAAGATACTCTTTGCCTCCCTCCTGTCCCCGGTAATTTCAGATGTTCTCCGTGCACACAGAGGGGGAGGAGGTAGAGAGACAAGCGCTGGTGGGAGAAGAATGCAATTATCCCAAAGCCTCCTGACGGGCATCCACTTCTTCCTTCCAGCTTAGCTGCTCTGACCACAGGCTGGGGGCTCGTGGGACATGGACCAGATTGAAAAAGTGGAAGCAGACAGATGGTTATTTGTAATCATCATGTAAATGTAAATCCTATAAAAATGTTTTCTTTCTAAGGGCCTGAAAGCTGGAAAGAAGGATTAAGGCATGGATATCTAGCCTAGAATAATTTTGACCCCGCCACCTTCCCTCCTACCCCATAAACCTCATGGCTTTATCTCCACTTCCTTTAAACAAATTGCTGGAACCTCGGCCGAGGAAATTAATTCGGTTTCCATGTAATTCCCTGAGTTTATGAGCATCAGTTTGACCGAGGCCTGGATTTGGGCCTAAGCTGGCAGGTGCTGGTTAGCAGCTGCCTTGGGAGCAGGGGCTCCTCTTTGCTCCTTGCCCCCTCATCCCTCGCTCTGGCAGGTGCGTGCTCCGCGTGTTTATCCCGGTGCTGGATGTGCTCCCCTTCCCCGGGTACGCTCCTGGCTACCTGGAAATGGCCATACGGGACTTTGCTGCCTTAAAGACTGCCGTGACTGCTCACAGACATCTATCTTGTTTGAGCAGCATCAGCTTGTTTGAGCCACAAAGAGACCGATCAAACTTTAATTAACTTTTGTTAAATTTGCCGTTGTAGGCTGTGTGTACACTTTAGCTGTTCTCTGCTGCTCTCCAGTCCCTCAGTGCCTTTCCAGACAGTGGGGCTCAGCCATCTGGAAGCTTTTGCCCTTGCAAGGCTTTGCCTTTTGAAATGTGAGGGTGTTTGTGCTGCCATCGGGCTGGCAGGGGGGAGCAGCCCCTGGGGTACGGCTGTGCCACAGTCCCAGGGCTGGCATGCAGTGTGGGGGCCATCTTCCCCTTTGGCACCCCTTGTTTAGTCATAAAATCACAGAAAGGTTTGGCTCGGAAGATGCTTAAAGATTGCCCTGTATCCCATGGGCAGGGACACCTTTCCTAGACCAGGCTGCTCAGAGCTCCACCCAGACTGGCCTTGAACACTTCAGAGGATGAGGCATCCAGAACTTCTTTGGGCCTCGCCACTCTCACAGTAAAGAATGTAAGGTATCACCCAAAAATGTAGGGAAGCACCCACGCAAGCACCAAGGGAGCTGCACGTAAAAATGGAATAAAGCAAAGCAAGAACACAGGATGAGGAAGAGGAGGCTGGTGGCAACATAGTGCTGCTTGTGTTAAATTTTTAAAACATTAGTACTTTTGCCCTGCCAAAAGGGCTCTGAGGATGGCTGGCTCCTCAAGTGAACAAAAGCCTTTTTGCCTGTGTGTGGAGAGGGTGGTCTGCTCAGGCACGCTAAGGCATTTGTAAGTACCCAGCAATTGTGGATAATAGGCTGAGGAATATTCTGCAGCTCTCAATCATTTTTCTGTTTTCACAGATGATTGTACCATTAGATATGGTGAATGCACTAAGCTGTGCTGCAACTTTTCCATTTACTGTGCTAATATGTGTGAACTCAACTTCCAGTTGATGGTTCTTCCTTCTGTGGCTTCCTGTGCCACTCCAGGAGGACAGTCAAGCTCACCAGCTCATGCTCTGCCCTCCTCTTCCCTGCTCCCTCTCTCTTTGGGTGATATTTGGATGTTCTGGGATGACTGGGCTGATCAGATTAACATCTGTGCTTTATTTCATTGTTGTTAGATTGCATTAAAATATTCAATCACAGGTATGGCAGCCTGTACCCTTTGCTCTTTGCTTTGTTTTTCTCTCTGCTTTTATTCTTTTTTTTCCCTTCTTTCACCTGGCTTTTTTCTTTTTCATCTCCCTAAAGTTAGCGTTCCCCTCTTCCTCTCCGAGTTATTTTCTCACTTTAATTTATATTTCATGCATTTTCTCTTATCTTTGATTTTCTGTCATTGCTTTATTTTTTTCCCTATTTCTTTTTTCTTCAACCTTTTTTTTCCCCTCCAAAACACAGAATGCTTTAGATGGAAATGGTGAGATATGTCTATTCAAGATTCACGTATGTGCTGAGGTACAGAGGAAGATTAAGCAAAGCCTGTAGCATCAATTTTGTCTTCTATTCAAGACAGTTTTGCAGTGAGACTTTGGGTAAAGGAATGTGATAAAATCAAATCACCTCTTAGCCTCATATTCTGAGGCTGATTGGAACCTTACACAGTTGCTGGGATGATTCAGAGAAAGTTAATGTAATTTGCTGTGTATCACTGCAAGAAACTGTGTTTGTCAGGTTCATACAGCAGCGTGAAATGTTCAAGGAAAATGCTTTCCTTAATATTGCTGCTAGGAGTTAGGAGTCAGGAAGATTAGGTGGTGGGACCATTAGGTGGTGGGATCTGCTGATTTTCTACGGATTTGCCACTAATGGACTTGCACTGAAGTTCTGTAATTGCAAGTAGAATCAAGCCAATAGAAATAATATTTTGTGTGTGTAATAATAATAGCAGAAATTAATTTTTATCTATTTGCTATTTATACAAATGTGGACATAGCATTGTCTATAAGTACTTTTTCTTCCTGTGTATCATGGGGATCACAGAGACATATGAAGCTGCTTTCCTAAAACCCATGATATTGTAAGACTTTTTTTCTGTTTCTTTCCCTTACATTCCCATGATATTGATTTTCTTGGCTTTACAAAGTGTTGTACTGCCAATAGTCAGCAGCCCATGATCTTCATTATACTAATTCTGTGCTCTGCATTGCATGAGTTATTTCTTTAACTTGATCTTGAAGTTGTATAAATTCCATTTCTGCCAATTTGATTATTGTGAATCAGAAGGTTTGTATTATTATTATTCAGAAATATTTAGGGATTGAGTTTTTGTTGTCTATTGGGTGTATCACCTAAGAAGACTATGGGTTCTTGCCAGAGCTCCAGAGCTGCATTTGTTGCCAGCTGCCTCCTGTCACTTTGTCACTTTTATTTTATGCTTCAAGAGAGAGACCTAAATAGTCACCTTTTTTTTTTTTTTTTTTGTGTGTGTGTGTGTGTGTTAGAAAAGGAATTATCTTCCAATTAATTCCCTCCTTCCTCTGGGATCTACCTGTTTATCCCAAAATGGAGAACAATAAAAGTTACCTCCATGTCATTTCAAATGCCAGGTACATACAGCCCACTCACCTCAGACTATTCAGAGACCAATTCTTGTATGTATTAATCATATTTTTCTTCTGGCTTGTTACAGAAGAGAAAAATATTCAGTTCCAAGTGTTAAAATGGGGCACGTTTTATTAACATTGAAAGCAGTAAATTATCTCTGCTTATGAAATGAGACTGAGCAATTTCTGCTGAACTCTTCCTGACTTGCCCCTTCACTGGGATACGGTGTTTTCTAATTTCTCAGAGGGCCCTGGTTCCATTAAGGGCGAGAACTGTTTTAAAGCTGTAATGAAAGCCATGCTTAGTTGAAATTCAAGGAGGGGCAATGCCCTAAATTCTATTTCAGTGTCTCATCTAGAGCTATTTTCAGTTTTATGTTTATAAGAATGTCAATTAACCTAGAGACTAGGACACAGGTGGAAGAATAAGGACAAAGTGGATATCATTCTAACACATTGAAGCCAGCTAGTTGGACCTAATCCTTTACAGAAGCTTGATTTACATAAGAAGCCGCCCTGTATTGCCTAATTTAGTTCTCAAACAGCTTGGTGATTTAAATGCTCCTTCTTTTCAATGTAGTGGTATAAGGCTGGTCAAGGTGGCAAAAAATATTAGAACTAAAAATATAGAAGGAAGAAATAAATATGTTGGAAGTACATTACTATCAGTTTCTGACACCTTTCAGAACCGGTGACCATTTTAGCATGTATGTGCCAGAAATACGATAATAAGAGTAATAATGTCAGTGTCCTTAGCCAAAGTGTAACTGTGCAATTCAGTATTAGTTCTGTCCCTTTTTTACTGAGCTTGTGCTGGAATTGAAGACCCAGACAAGGCAGATACTCAGCAGGTTGTTTTCCGCCATGAAAAGAACTCAACATGCAACCTGCAGTGCTGCTTTTGTAATGATGGAAAGTGATCCTGTCGAGGTTAGGAGGAGTAATGGGTGCTACACGTCTTTGTAACTTAAATACAGAGCAGTGTTCTTATCTGGAAAGAAAAAAAATGGAAAACTAAAGCCCTGTATGTGAAGTCTGCCTCCACTGGACAAAAGGGCATGTCTGCCCAGCTTCATTTTTGAGATCTTTTAAAGTCAATATAAGAAGCAAAGTCATCACCTAATAATGGTCGAGACTTGTTCGTTTAATAGTACATGTTTCTACTTTTATTTTTCATCCGCTTACAATGTCATCACTTCTATTAATTTTTTTCCCTCTTTCCTTCATTTATCGCCCTAGTGCTACGGGATGACTTCCGCCAAAACCCCACAGATGTGGTGGTGGCAGCTGGAGAGCCTGCAATACTGGAGTGCCAGCCTCCCCGAGGGCACCCCGAGCCCACCATCTACTGGAAGAAAGATAAAGTCCGTATTGACGACAGAGAGGAGCGGATCAGTGTGAGTACAACTCTGGTGGTTTTTTATCTGCAGACACAGGGCCCACAGCTGAGTGCAGCAGAACTTGCGCAGCTTTGTAACCTTTCCCACAGAGATTTGTTGTTATTCTTGGCAGTTTGCCTCTCCGAGCTTTCCCGAATGAGGAGGGAAGGCTGTTTATTGCTCCTAGTCTGGCTCTCCAGCTTGAGCTTCCTTGAGGGCTGGTTTGTAACCAACAGTCCAGTGTGATGGAGGTCTGTTAGAGCTGGAGATTCAGTCACAGAAGGTGCTCAGTTAGATGAATGACCTAGTGGATGTCTTTGACCAGTTTGGTTTTACCTTTTCTACATCTCAGTTCTCCAAACCAGAAATATCAGAGAGGTGTTTTTATGTAAACTCAGTCAAATCTATGAGGTGCAAAAATAATTCCTGGGAAAAAAAACAACATTTTAGAACAATACCAGTAATGTTATAGTTATTGCTGTAGTTTGAATGTGTCTAAATGAAGGCTGAAGTCATGCTCTAAAGAATTACTGTTCCTGAAAAGGAATAAATGTTGAGCAAATGAGTAACACTGGTTGACTTCTGTGGCCGTTCATTTCTTGTACTGAATGAGAAAGGATCCAGCAGAAATATTTAACTTATCAAGTGATTAGAGATAAATCATGGTCTGTGCAAGTAAATGGGATAAATTAAGGGGGTGAGAACATTTCATTCCTATTTTTAAATGCTTAGCTTTTCACCATTAATAATTCTTCAATAAAGTTTTATGTTATATGGAATGATTCAGTGCTGACCTTATTCAACATGGAAGTACTATCAGGAAGCTTGTTAGTGACTCTGGATGCCTAAGGAATTATTCCAAGCCAAAGAATCTGAGCTGTTTCTGTTTGTGGACCAGGCTGTCTGTGCTAGAGTCTGCTCAAGAGTAGAAGAGCAAAGAGTGGCAGAGAACTGGATATCATTCCCTGACTCTCAAGTGTCTTTGGTTAAATTCCCAGCTTATTCTGAAGCACTCTATTGTCTAACCTTTGAAACTGTGAACTCACAAGCCACAAATTTTTACTTTATTTCTTTCAACTACCCTGCTCTTTCACTCTGTAAGCACCCTTTATAGCCAAGAAAATATTGTCAGGTGAATTCCCAGTTTGGGCAGAATTCAGTCTGTTTGCCTCAACAAAAAGAGAAAATCTGTCTTTATTTGAAAATAAAGGATCGAGGAAACTGTTCAGACACCATTAAAATAAAATTAACTAAATAAAACTAAGTCAAATTGTTGTTTTTTCTTTTTCAGAGAGATATCAAGAATGCTTTACATATGACCATGCAAGAAATAGAAGTACTCTGTGCTGCCAAGAGGCAGCAAGAAAGATAATCTTTGAAATGTAAAGAATCTAATGAAAGCCAAAGGAGCAAAATCAAATGCAGATGAAATTAGTTACAAGTTGAAATTAGTCAGTGGGATAAAAATGTGTTCTAGAATGGCTTAAAGATATTTAAATATATAAGTATATAGTTTTAAAACTATACATATATTTACAAACAAAAGTTTAGGATGTCTTGGTTGTGGAAATTGTCGCCCAAGAAGGTAGAACTTTTTGTGATGTATTTTGTTTACCTGAAGTAAAAAATACGTTCCTTGTTTTGAAACAGATCCGTGGTGGGAAGCTGATGATCTCCAACACCAGAAAAAGCGATGCAGGAATGTACACGTGTGTGGGGACCAACATGGTGGGGGAGCGCGACAGCGACCCTGCAGAGCTGACTGTCTTCGGTAAGGAGACCCCTGCTTTTATTGCTTTTTCCCTACAAATGTTGTAGGCTGAATTACCGTGGCTGGCTCATCAAAACACTAGGCAAAGAAAGGTTAACAAAACACAGCAGTACTGCTCAAGATGCATTTCACAGCTTCAGAAGGAGACCAGGTTTTAAAAGCTGCAGTTTATAATGATGGAGCTGTGGTGGCTCAGCATTTTCCTTCTAAGCACGTAGTTTCAGTCTGATTGGAGGTCCACAGTGATGCACATAACCGGAGATGTTCTTGCAGGACAATGCTCTCCCTCACAGAGTGGCCAAATGTAATTAAAATACTTATAATACAGTTGTCAATGCCTGCTTAGCAGAGATTTAGACCAGGATTGCCTATTTAAATAATTCCATATTCCTGAGGGGTTGTGAAATCAAATCTTTGTAGGAAAGCACAAAAAAACTCACTTGATAAGTAAAGCCTCATTGGAGACAATTCCAAAGCAAATTTTTGAATATATAGAGATAACTTTTGGCATTCATTTTTAAGAGGACCTGAAACATCTTTTCCTCCTGTAAGCCAGAATAGCATTTAGATTTTTGGTGCTGCTGAATGAATTAAAAATAAATAAGCTTCCTGTGTGAAAGAGCTTCTAGACCTGATGGGAAAGTCAAGATGTTAGTTGTTAGGAGCGTTTGCCCTGTGGTTAAGGTCCAGAGCAAGAACAGAGTAATAACCCAACCTAGAGATGGATCCATCCTGCTAATAACTGGATAAAAAGCAAAGCCTCAAAATCATACTGTGGTACATCCTACAGTTGTCGGTTTGTAGGAATTAGTCAAGAGGTTCTGAAGGAACTAAGAAAGATCAATAAGGGAAAGCCCCTCGCTGCTAAGGAAAACATGTCTATGCTGACAAAAGTGAGAGAGAAATAGTGTTAATGTTCCCTCCTGCTACACCTCTTTGATATCCTTGATACAGTACTGAAATTCCAAACAGGACCCTTTGTAACCCCAGAGGGACTTTTAATAGAAATCCTAAGGTCCTTTGTGAAGCAGATGCTCCTGACTTTTTCACCTTCTGCCTAATATGGTGCACTGAAAAACCCAGTTACACATATTGCCATCTCTGTGTTTGCTTGTATGTGCAATTCAACATTTGTTTATCCACTTAAAAAGAATATATATACTATTGGATTACAAAAGGCAGAGAAAGATTTTTGCTAAACAAGATCCATGAATTTTTGAGGATATGCTGCTTTCCAGCTTTTCAAGACTGAAAAGGTTTCCACTCCAACTGGTTTGTTGTCGATTCATGGAAACATGTGGCTTTTAAAGACAGAACTATTATACCTTGCAAAAAAAAACCCAGAGAAAGGATCTCTGTCAAATTATTATGCCCATTGCAGCCAATCTGTTAGAGTTGTAGCTTTATACAGATGCAAAAGAGACATGACATATCTCCTTCATCAGTTTAAGTACTGCTAATCTCTGGTAATACTCCCTGTGGATAGCAAGCAGATTGCAGTCCTAAACTACAAAGCCTTAAGAAATCCTTAAGAAAATAATTTGTTAAAAAGCATTGAACTGTAGGAATGAAAACTGAAATGTGTGTGTAATTTCATATCCTGCAGAGCTATGAAGCATATGAGGTTTGTCTTGATATGTAAAATAATACATTGCCAATTACAATATTCTAATTTTTCACTGGGTATAATCATAGCAATCAACTTGCAAAATACAATCTAAACTGTTTGGTGAATACTGAACAAAACCAGCAATAAATGAAGTTAGATATTTTAATCCTTCTTAATTGTGTTAGACTACCTAAAGAAAATTATATTTAAAATTCTCTACCGTGCTATCTTCCTATCTACATTTCCCCTTCTATACCTCCCCACCTTCCTTTTTGCTTCCTTTTATGCAAGAATAGCATTCAGGAAGCAGGTGCTCAGGTTATGACCTGCTGTCTCACAGGATGGTTTGGCTGCCCTGTGCCCATCTCCTGGCTGCCTCCTGGCCCTGAGCTCTGTGTTGGTGCTCTGGGCTCGCTGTGACATCGTGTCCAGGGTAGTCCTGGTCCTCTCCATACAAAAGGAGGGGACTTGCCCATGCTTTCCAGCAATTATATTCCATTACTGGACTCCAGGCAGTAGCCCATGTGTGAGCAGGGATGTGCACAGTGACTGGAGGGCGTTATCCATGATATTTCCAGGAAGCAATGTATCTACTGGACAGCCCAATCACTCTAAGCACTCAGAATAAATCCAATAAATCCAGCGACTCTGGGAAACGTCAGATTGGCTCTGTGTGTTTAAATTGGCTACACTGAATACAGGCAGAACCACCAGGACCCTGTTAGGTCCATAGCCTTACTCTAATATGACTCACAGGTCTGAGGAACACGGGAATATTGCACATGTTGATGAAAAATATACTAGCAATACTTATATGCAATTCATGTGCCAAACTTTAACTGCTTTGAACATATTTGAAAATGGACTTCACAATAAAAATGAAGAGATCTTGACTGAGAGATTTAGAGAATTTTAATGGGTGACCAATGGCAAGTTATTGCTGATTCTATAGCTGGTGCTGATTCTAGAAAGGAATGTATATTAATTAGCTAATCAGTCACATCTTCATTCCTTCCCCAAATAACAACCCTCCAAACCCTTTCCACAGTGTGAAGGGAGCCTCAGTGAACACATTATGTAGGAAAAGGAACTGTTTCATACTAGCTCTCAGACCTTTCCAGAAACCATCTAGTTGTTACTTTTGGCTTTGCAAGTTTTTCTGTAATACCTGAAGTTAACTTCTGCATGTGACTTGTGACAGATCTCTGGCTCCCTGTATAGTAAATTTGGCTTGAGGCATTGCCTCTGGAAAAACTGAGTCAGTGTGGGAACTGGTGGCCCAAGGGGAACAGCGTGGAAGCCTAGAGCCTAGCCTGAAAGATTACACTTTTCCTGAGTTTAAAAACAATAAAATAAAATGGGCCATAAGAACCTTGGGAACCAGTAGGGGGAGAAAATAAAATTTTCCCTTGTGCAGAATATGTCCACTTGGCTAGGTACCCATTCAATAACCTTTACTGAGAGATAGTTATGAATAATACATGTAGAACTTTCACCTTTTTTTTCCAAGCTCATCTGCATAGGAAACATTGTTTTCAACATTTAGGCACTCTTAACAGTATACTGGTAGTGTCAATGCAGATTGCATTAGTTTTGTTCCCAAGTCATGATTCTTTTATTAGTAGAAAATTGGCAAGCTTTCACTGTAAAATACCATAAAGATCATATAAGCAGTGCTATCCAAAACTGTGTTTTGAACAGTGGCGAAGATGCACTACATTTTGTTAGTCCTCTTTTTCAAGCATTACTGCTAGTTTTTGCCTTTATGAGGCTCCAAGGTGTAATCTTGGAGTAAAGCAGAAAGACAGGGTCTGTCACAGTCTTAAGTTGCACTTTAAAGGAAATTAATAACTTCAGTCCTAATGTTCACAAAAAGAGGCAGCATGGGACTTGATTACTGTGTGCACACTATTCTAAAGGCCAATTTCCGAAGTGTAAGTGATACAAATTAGGCTGCATTGCTTGTGTTTGGGCACATAGCCCTTGGCTGAACAGAATTAAAGCAAGATGCAAAACAGAAACAGTTTAATTCCAATTTGTAAGAAAGCTTTGTTTGTGAATACATAATATGGAGCCAGAAATTAAATAAAGAAGGAATTACTCCTTAGGATAACTTTTATCATTTTGTCATGCTACTTTACCATTCTGAGATAAGTTTTCAAGTTGTTTTAACTGTTTCATGCTCTTTTATTTCCCTTAGCACTTAAAATGGCATGTTTGAAGAGAACATACAAAGGTATATCTTGTATATTGATTCTAAAGCTCAGTGAAATCAATGAAAGCCTTAGTATATCAACTTCAAGAGGCTGGCATCAAGCAGTAGAAAAAGATATATTTAGAAGAGCCTCAAAAGAATGTAAAGTATAAGTAAGAAGAGTACAAAAATATCTTTAAAAGATATGTCAATTTGGACATATTAAAGATTGTTTTGGATTAATCTTTGATTTTATCTTTGGTATCTGAACCTTTTTTCAGCTAATAAGGTCCTGTGGGATCAAGAGGTATTTTTGTCTGATGCTTGAGGAAGTATTTGTGTTTGATGTTCTGTAGATATTGTCAGGCTGAAAGAGAAACCCTAGTTTCAGGAAAAGTATACTATGATGACATGGTGTTAGAAGAGAAAAAATCCCCAAAATCCCTTTAATGAAGACATTGTGCCCCATTTTACTTTCTTGAGCTCTGCCTACATGGAAGGCTTTAGCAGACTCTTGACCAAAGGTATTCTGGAAAGCTTTCCCAGTCACATGGAAAAATCTACCGAAACCAGATATACATTCATAGGTGTTTCTGAGCTAAACAGACAAATGGGGATAACAATTTAGCATCAACCCAGGACAACAGGTAAAGACAGAAAAATCAGCAGTGTGTATTTTGTTCTTCAGATCAAAACTCCTCCTGGTTTTCTTCAAATCCCTGTATTTTCCACTTGCAGTCTACTTGCGGCAGTTTGCAAAAAGCTGGTTTAGCTTTAGAATATTTGATATACACAGATACCAAGAAGTTGTTATAGGATAACAATACAGCTCTGAAAAAAGTGTCTGATTTGGTCCCCAAAGTTTGTATGTAACAGTCAGTAAAAGCTGTAATTGACGTGATAGTAGATGTGTATAAAAGGAGAAAACCACTAGCAACTCATAGTATTCATTTTACTGCATTTGCCTCTTCTTGGCGTTCCATGCCTTTACTGTACAAGCTCTTCATGCCTTGGGTGCTGCTTAGAGTATAGGAGTTTGCAATGTCTACACAAGTGCTTATTTCTCAAATGAAAAAGGGAAAAGTGCCTAGAAAAGTGCAGTAGAAGATTGTCTATAAATATATAACCACCTTCTTTTGTGATTCTGTTTTCATTTATTTGGCCAACATAGGTAAACTCACTGAGATCATAATATCCTGTCTTTTTCCAAGTGTTGTTTTTTTGGCAGAGAGCTTTACTTCATCCAGATCACGTTGCATTTAATGAAATATCTATGCTATTGACAGCATTCTGAAATGAAACTTACTTCCAACTATCTAATGTTTTCTTTTTTCCCCTTTTGAATCAGAATGCTAAAGTGCAGAAAGCTTTTAAATGTAGCTATTTGCTATTAAATCCCTCCCCAAAGCCTTTTAATTTGCGTTTTAATACTCTTTCTAGAACACAAAAACATTTTAGAAAAATGATGTCTTCTACCCAGCAAAGACAGAGAAAACAAGAACAATTCTAAATCAGATTGTGGCTCTACATTATGAGGACCATCAAATCCTTCACTCTAGCAGTTGCCTCAGCAGAGAAAATATATTAAGGTAGTTAGGATCATTTTAATTAGATTGAGGCCCCATATACGGCTGTCTAACTTTTTGAGGAACAGGGAAAGGGCAATAATACATCTGAAGGTCATCTGAGTCTCTCTAATAGACTGTGATACTCAGACCAATTGTTAAATATGGGAAAAATTGAGTTCTGAGGTTA
>WAAG01000880.1:4165-16208 GCA_013390105.1 Tichodroma muraria
ACTTCCATTTTCCATAAGAAAACTTCCCGATCACATTTAACATTTTATTCTATATTTAAAAAAGAACTATTCAGATATAATGTCATTTCATATTTGTATGCCAGAAACAAATACAAGCTGGAGTTTCATCATTTGTTCCCCACAGAGCAGCTCAAACTTAACCTAGAGCACAACTGCTGTTTCATCACCCTAGAGCACCACTGCTGTTTCAACAGCATCCACAGTATCCACTGACAGGACTAGAGCAGACTATGAAATGTGTTATTATTAAACTAGTGAGAGCAAAACCAGCAGTAAAATGTGGGGGCATTGACGTACCAACAGAGTAAAGCCTGTCAACTTCAAGGGGCAGTTACAGCCCACTGCTGAATGACACAGCACTGTGCTCTAGCAGCTACTGTTTTCCACCAGCTCCGGCGAAGGGAAGTCCAGATGCACCTGGTGATGCTGATTATCTCACTAGGTAGGTTTGCTAGACCAAATGGTGAAACCAAACCCACAAAAGGCATGTGGGTTTTAATGCCTGCTGTGCATCTGTGGGCTGAGCAACTGCACAGTCCCACCTCTACTGCTCCATGTGAGACTGAACACAAGGTGCTGCTGAGATCCCAGGCCTCATAGCAGCACTCAGCCCAGACACACAACGCCCTCATTTTTTCTTCAACATGAGCAATCATGCCAGACTCCTTTACTTGCTGTCAAGCAATAAATGGAGGTGGCATTAAAGCATCTGACAGTAATACTCGTATCTGTGTAGTGTGACAATTAATGTAGTCCTGCTTTCAGTAACATCCTTATCTGCAATAAAATTTATGAAGCCATAATCTCAGTCCTGACAATACAAAGGACCTTTTTAAGACAGTAAGAATTGGCAATGTTGTAAAATCATAAAACTGGATTAAAAGTCTCCAGTTAAACACCTTGGAAACAATCTGTGATGAAGTTACACAACATTAACACTTACATACTGATTTTTTTAAAGTATACAGGAACTCATCCAAATGAGGTACAAACCATGTTGAACAAAATGTGAAATTCTTCTCATTAAACTTCAGATAGCTCAAAATATCAGTTCTTACATCACAAATGTTATTATCTGTAATTTCAAATCAGTCTTTATGTTCTGAAAAATGAGGTACTGTGTCCCAGAAGTGGGCCACAAAAAACACAGCATCCAACATTACTAATATTTGTTCAATCCATTGTTTTTAAGGTGACTTTCAGTTTCTGACTGTGATGGCTGCTCTGCTTAAAACCTGGATATTTTCAGACTTCACACAGGATAAAATTAAGTCCGTCATAGGTTTATTATTCTTACCCGGTTTCTTTCATATCATGGCCTAACGTATTAGAAATAATTAGAAACCTGGTCTCTTTTATCTTTTTTAATTTCTCAGTCTGACTGCATAGCCCCAAGCAAGTCACATTGTTTTTGACATTTATTCTCACCGTACTCAAAGTGTGGGAGTGACAATAGCTTACCTCAATAGAGTGCTGTGATGCATAACTAAATAGCCATGATGTGATCTGCAACATGGAAAATTGTACAACAACCACTGGCTGACAAAAGGAGAAAATGCAGGAGTTTCCTGGCATACAGTTCAATGCTTAATCCATTAGATTACATCGGAAAAACTGCTATAATGATAAAACTGATAGTTGGCATGTTAAAACTGGCTTTGTACTAGTATTTGCATGATTCTCTGTAAATGTTAACTATTAAAAATTTCTTAAACTATTTTCTTTAAAATTGGAGGAAAACTGAGTAACATTGTATACATACTCATCATTAAGACAAGTATTCTATTTTTCCCTTACAAATTAAAAAGTGCTTAGAAGGACAACTGAGATACTGCAAATGTAAAAGTTAAAAACACAAAAATATTTAATTAGGCCATCTTCATTGGCATAAGAATTCATACAAAATATTTACAGATCTGGTCCCACTATTATGGAAAACCAAGCCCTCTTGCAGTCTCAGCATAAAGACCAAGGAACATTTAAATAAATAGATAAAATCAGAATATCATGTAAATCATATTTACACTGCTTGTAATAAATGCTTATCATGGAGCCCAGAAACAGCTTTTAACAGTTGGGCTCTAGTAAGGATGCAAACAGTGGAAGCGATAAACTGTACAATTACAAACAGAGAACATGCTGCCAGCAAATCCTGTGCTCCTCATCTCTCCAAAAGCTAGAGCTGCCTGCAACTTACATTACCAGTGCTGCCCTAGAAAGTACCCTGGTCTAAAAAGCTTCCACAAACTCATTCTGCATAAATATTCTAAAAAAACAAACAATGCAGAAGCTTATCTAAATATTTGCTTTCTTCAACTGATAAATTACAAAGGGAAAGTTTTCATATCCTACAGGAAATAACACTCTATTGTTCTAAAGGCACTGTCATAAGAGGCTTTGGGGTAAGAAGACAGGGACACCAGGGTAAACAGAGCAGATCTCATTGTTAAAAGCCTTTCCATCACCAGTGACACTGAACTGTGGCATAAAGAGAATCAATATTTTACAAGAGAATGTCACAGGCTGAACAGGCTGTCCTGAGGCTTTCTTTGTATCACATGCAAAACAGTGTACTATTTGTCTCTCCAAAAAAAAAACAAAAACCTAATCTTACATGTATTTTCACATATGCTTCACCATACATGACCACACCGTATGGTGGAATGTGTGTGCATTTTAAGTGTCCTTTTTCAACCTGGTATGTGCAGACCTGCACACAGACTGAAAAGCCAAGACACTGTGTCCAACCCTACCATATAGAAGCACCTAAGAGGCACTTCCCCTTGCATTTATCTGAGACTTTTGCACAGGTCAGATATTTGTCTCCTCCTAAACAAATATTGTGGTTCAAAAGTGATCTGTAATATATACTTACAGGAGAAAAAAAAAAGTAACTGGCACAGTATCCTGCTATATCATTTTAATTTCTTGCTTTGTTACAATGACCATTTTCACAAGACTTAATGTCGCAACAGAAAACAGAATCTTCTTCAAAAGAAGGCAAGTACAGAAAGAGGAGTCTCACTTCGTACACAAATTTGCAAAGTACCAAACCCTAAATGTAATTTAGGGCTGAAGTAATACAATTATCAGCATTCCCATAGTTCGGAAGAGGGCCTAGAGATCTGGCAAGAAATGTTTTTCACATTTAAGATGTACTTGCTGCCATTCCTGTGGCAATGTGCCAACATAATTATTTAAAGAAGTACCTGCAGATACTATTTTCAAGATGGCTCCAACCCCTGAGGAATCAACTGTTATTTATAGGGCCTGAAGTTATTTGATACTTGAGATAAACACACCCCTCCTTGTATCAGTGACCTGATAGTTAACA
The DNA here is from genome assembly GCA_013390105.1 of Tichodroma muraria. Lineage (NCBI taxonomy): Eukaryota > Metazoa > Chordata > Aves > Passeriformes > Sittidae > Tichodroma > Tichodroma muraria. Next base: position 7,521 of record WAAG01000880.1, read on the forward strand.
TAGTTTTAATTATTTCTGTAGGCAGAATCCTAACCCCCAGTGATTTATGCACACTTGTAATCCACCCTACATTTATCATGGAAACCCAAACCATACTAATGGGCAATGCTTCCTTTTTGTAGGGAAGCAACACATCTGTCCTAGAGCTATGAAACCCATGAAACTGCCATGGTCTTGTTACAAATACTCCTTTACCAAGATATTCTTTAAACCATCTCACCTGTACTTCTGAATCAGCATCAACATGCTGGAGTTGAAACCAGGTGTCTCTGTTATGGTACTTCTGCAGGTCCTCTTTCTGTATAGCTACCTTTCCTGAAATAAAACAAACCAGAAGCACAGTTTAAGACATGCTGTAGCTCCACCAAGACATATTTCCATCAAAAAAAGTTTTAAAACAATGATTTAGGGCCTGTCCTATTCAAGAAAGGCTTTAGAGCAAGGAAATACTTTTTGGGGGAATACCTCTTTATGCAATACATAACGATGAGCACAATACTGATGGATCATACAATTCTGATGAACATCTTTTTCCACTGTGTTTTGTGAATGACTTAAATTCCTCAAGTCCTGCTCACCTAACAGAGTGAAGCACTGGATGCTATGGACAAGCTTGTAAACATGCTTATAACAAAAAATGTCATTACTTCTCTGACATGCAATTAAACTTGTGGGAAGAAAAGCTTGGAAACTGTTGCAGAGATTTTTTTGTGGTTGATGTCTGTAAGAACCCCAATTAAATGTTCCGTGCATATGTTATTGTCAACAATACTTCAGGATGAGGCATTTCACTGTACAGTTTTGTAGGAGAAGGGAAACAACTAGAGATGTCAAGTGACAGCAGATTCCCACATCTGCGTTTTGGGGCCCTGTCAACCATTCTCACTCAAATCTTTCAGACTCTGCATTATGCAAGCCAGAGCCACCCAAGGGCCATCCCTGACTGTAGAGAAAGGCCAAGCTGGGGGTAAAACCCACCCCAAAACACTGAAGAGTTTTAACTCTCACGTTTTTATACCCCTCTTACCACTACCAAATTAGCTGTTTTGGTAGGTACGGTAAGAGCGCCCAGTTCCACGCCGTGAACTAAGAGCCCGCAGGAATGCGAAGGGTCAACGCAGAAACTTCTGTCCTGCCCAGTCTCTCTCAGGCAGCATGTAAAGCACCCTCTGAGGGGCAATGAAACTTTTTCCAAGTGTCTTTTCTTTGTATACACAAAGCTGAGCGCGGCATGCCTGAGGAGCACGTGGTCCTCAGAAAGCTGCTTTGGGTTGGGTGGCTCCCCAGGCACTGAGCAAAGCCGCATGTTTGAAGGGAAAGAATGCAGGGCAGTCAGAGACACTGACAAGGCTCGAGAAAGGTGGGGTTTGGCAGTGTGGCCGGGTAGACTTTTGCTTCTAAAGTGAGCTGATCACACACAGTTTGCAACCACTGCTTTGTCCTAAAAACACAGACTTTCTTTAACCAAATGTTGTCAGATAAAATTCACCAATGGATATAGTTTTGGGGGAAAGAAGTACCAAGGCTACCTAAATTTATGCAGTTTGACCAGATGTCAGTAATACATTACTCCAGCAAACAGCAGAACACATTCACAAAGGAAAAAAAAAAAAAAGGAAGAACACATTATCAGACTACAAAAGGGACAAACACAAAGCACTCTCCCTTCTAAAATTTAAAAGCTTACAGAAGTCCTAGCAGCAAGTTATCACACACCAGCGCTCCCTCAATTTATGGCCTTTTCCTCTAGCTGGATGGCCTCACCCAGCCCTCCTGTTTGCTGGGCTACATCCCCTACCACGCTGCAGCTGCATTCTTCTGTCACCTCAGGCTGTTTCTGATGACAGTTTCCAGACTGCCAGTCCCAGCTCCTAAACTACCCTGACATTCTTCCACAACTGCCCTCCATAGTATCTGCCAGGGTTTCTGCTCTAGCTCCCTTTCAGAATTTCTCACCCATTATTTCTAAGTCTTGTTCATTCTGTCCTCAGCACTGCCCTCTCACTGCTTGGCCTGTGGAGATGATCAGATCCATCTCCTGGCAAACATTTAACTAGAGCTTAACAAGGGAAACTTCTCAGAAAAGCAATAATTAAATTACACAAACCTACAAAGTAATATGGCAGGAAGGGTAAATAAGACATCTGAACTGCACTGAACAGAAGACAAGTTATTCTGCTGAGAATCCATGTGATGATGAACCGTGATTTTTCTAAGCTTCTACTTTTATTCTCCAACCACAGTGGTTTGTGGGGAACCTAGTTTCTCTAAAACACTTTGAGAGGAATACATTGAAATGCATGACCTTCCATTAATTGCTTTGGACCTTACTTGAAATTGTTTACTTTCACTGCTTGCTATCCTCATTCTACCCTTTAATCTCTCGCAGAAATCCTCCACTCAACTGCAGCGTTGCACACACTTTCCAAACACTTTCCAAACACTTACCCGCAATCACTCTCATTCAGAGTCACCTCCCATGTAAGGAGTGCCTTGCAGAAAACTCAAGGATGGCTTCCCAATATCTGCATCTGTACATAGCAGATGTACAGTAAATTGTGTGATCACTGCCCCCTCTTTCAGCAGGGAATTCCACTGCTCTCTACATCAAGAATGGCAGGGTCATTTCAACCCAGATGGGTCCGGCCACAAAGTCAGTGCATGATTGCAGCACAAAGTGTTCACAGGCAATGAATGGCACGTGCCTCCAGCTCCGAGGGAGTTAACGTGGTGATACAACTGTTTTGTTTAGGAAACTGTTTGAACAGCACTGTTTGCTCTGCACACAAGCAAGTTTTATTAATGACTGAAACTTATTGACTGGGCTGGCTAGTTTCCGAGGTTTTCATTGCATACCAAATGATGCACAAAGAAGAAAAATCTACTAGGGAAAAAAAAGAGGATGTCAGCAAAAAGAGGGCCTACAGTTCAGCCAGTCTAAACATATACAAAGATATATTACTGATAAGGCAGAATGTTTGATATGTGTGTTCTCTGCACACACACACAAAGAGGAGCTTCCCTCACAACTTTTAATAACTCTTTACCTGCATCAGCCCTGTCCATATGCTCATCCAGCTCACATTGCTCCTCCTCATCACCAGACCCACATAAAACACAGTGCAGGTGCTGAGCATGGTCATGTTTCTGCCCTGGTCTACACAGTCACTGCTCTTCCACTGGCTGACCTATGTCTGACCTGGCTCAAACAACTTCCAGCAGCACCAGAACTAGGTTAAATCTAGGCCAATAATCACAAGCTGTTGGCACCTGTCATTTGACCTGACACTACACGATAAGAACCTGTAATTCTCCCTGAAGATAAACCCGACACGAGAGGTCAAAGATTTACCACCACTCATTTAAAGGATGTTTTCCTCTTTGTGGTTCTTCAGCACGCTCCCAAACGCCAGCCCATTATCTTACACTCTTTCTCAAGACTTGGGTGGCTTCCAGATAGCATCAAGAAACTCTCAATCCTGCACCTGAGGTACCCAGCAACTCCTGCTGGTTTCCTCAGAGTGGCCCCAGGCTGCAGAGTCTGCATTTGTTTAAGCTTTTAGACACTGTATAGGAAGACGCAAAAAATAGCCGAGCTTGTTGAACAATATAAGGTGTAATTTCAAAACTTAGTGTAAGTTACATTTTTAGAAAGCAGATCCTCAGCAATAACCAGCAAGCACAAAGTAAAAACACTCTTCTCATCTGAACTACTTTCTTTCTGAAGCCTGATGCTCACCAGGACCTCAGACTGGGGAAGGGCAGGAGAACCTCACACATTCCTGGGTGTTTTCCTTCCATATGGCAGCATTTTCTCCATGACACTCCCCCCACCCCCCCCCCCCCCCCACTTCAGGCTGAACAGATCTTCACTGGAACATTAAAATCCTAAGATCTGTGTTCAAAACAAAGGTGCAATCATCAAAATGCCACAAGTGAGCCCTTCCTTTTGCGAACCTCTCTTTAAGAGAGACACCTATTAACACGTATTACTGAGGAGACAGCTTACAGATTAATAAAGTTACTGCCTAGGCCCTGGATGGTTTTAAAGCTGCAAATTCCACTTTATAACCCCTGGTACAAACTGATTTAAGAGCCTCCTACATTCTCCACCCATGCACCCCTGTCCTCTCAGCAGGGCATACTGAAACTGTTCAGGAAACCAAGCAAATCTAAAAAAACCCAAACAATGTAAATAAACATTCCGAGCAAGGAGAAGAGAATAAGAAATAAGTTTCATGGGTCACATGTGGGTGGTGTTGGCATTTTTAACACAAAAGTCATTTCAACTGACCTGTTTCAGAGCTTCCCCACTTAAGAGTCACATTAACATAGCTAGAAGACAGAAGACAGTAGGAGATCATTAATTTGGGCACAGAGGCAGAGATCTTGAACAGAGAAGGGTAGGAATTTCTGGCTATACTGCCTGAGAAAGTGCCTGGGGAAGCACTGCACCCTCAGTGCCCATCCCTCACTGGTTACAAACACTTTTCCAAAGCAAGTCAGTGCAGCCCATTAACTTGTCCCTGAACATGCCTAAGCTTGTTTAGTCAGGGTCAACATCTCCATACAAAAACTAATAAAACTGATAATCTGGCTGAGGCATTCTCCATCCATACACAACCACCTTCTCTGCATTACCTGTTACAGACAAAAGGATTAGGTGTTGGCTGAAGGATTATATCCCACTTTTTAAGAGTAATTTTCTAGTTTGCAGATGAGGTATGTGAATATTTATGACAGACTCTAGACCAGTAGAAGATTTCTTTACTGAAAAAGAAGCCACAGCAGCAATAGAAAAGGAGCTTGTCATTTTAAAAGGGCTCAAGGCCCTACCTGAAACATTATCCAACACATTTGGATCCAACAGTTATTTTACAGAAGCCTAAAATCAGAGCACTTCAGGAGCTCTTGTATCTTCTCTTTAGGTTATCTTTATCTTGGAACACATACACAGTGAAAACAACACAATTTTACACACTGTTGCCAAGTGAGCTGAAAGAATATAATATTGTATTTTTTAATACAATATCCTTCATTAACGATTGCAGTACAGTTAATTTACAGCAAAGGGTTAGGTCTGAGTCACACATTAAAAGGCCCCAAAAGCCTAATTAACTGAGTCTTCTCTCAGCTCTGAACAGAGACTTTGTCTCCTTCCTATATAATGAAGTATTAGGCAATAAGCGAGCCTCAAAGCTACTTCAGAAGTTGCTTCAGGTTAGTATGTTAAGTGGACAGATACACTGTATCACTGTATTGATTTAATATAACTGATATGAAGGTGCACAAAGAAAATCACTTTCAATAGTTGGAAAGACAAAGGACAAATCAGAATCAATTTTAATCAACATTCTAGGCTGTGAGAGCCTAATTATCTTGAAACAAGCATCAGTGCTATTCCAGCCTATCTAGAATTCTATGATTACCTGTATGAAAGGTTATTTGTCTTTAAATGAAAGTACAGAAACGCTGACTGCCTTGTTCAAGAACAGCACAAATTCACTCACCTCTCCCATAACACAGAGAAAGATGGAAACAAGCAAATTCCCTATTTCAGAATTACCAAGATAAGGATGAGAATCAGGGGCAACATAAGGCTTCAGAGCCCTAGAAGCAGCAGAATTGCTCCCTCATGGCTCCTGTGCAGAGCACCATGAAGCACAAGCACAATTAGACCATCTGCTACAATGGGTATGAATTTAGTGGCAATAATAGCAGAACACTTCCAACACAGCATTAGTGCATCCACAGAGAGTACTGAGGTATGCGATATTCATGACCCCAATTTCATTTGTTTGGGTTTCTTAAACTAGTCCAAATATACTAAGAATATCATTTGTTAAATCCATTTTTCCCCTTTGTGGGATTTATCCTGGATAATAAGACAGAGAAAAGTAGGCTGTGGACAAAACATAGCTTCTATCCTTAAAAGTTGCAAGCTGCAGCATTGCATGATCTCCTGCCAGGGGTGTTTTGCTGGTCACAGTGCAAATGATCTCACCTGGCTCACATGCGAATTTCTGTTCTCCCTTCCTGTTAAAAACAGCAAATCAAACAAACAAAAAGAACCCTCCTCAATCATACCTCTGGTATCAACTGTCTGCCAGCTGCTCTCTTGGCCCTTAAATTGGCCCTCCCTTTGAGACACTGGGTATAGCCTGTGGCTGGCTGCAGTGGGAGAGCAGTCCTGAGCTCCACACTTGCAGTCACTGCCTTAAGCAGGCACCAAGACCCTGAGCCTGCCACCTGCACTGAACAGCCACCTCCTTCCTTCCCTCACTCTACATACAGACAAGACTAAAAGTTGTCATTATGTAAGGAGGGCGGCATGAAAGAACAGTCAAGGTTCCAGCACATTATGCTCAGTACTTCATATCTTTTTTATATTTTACTTCTAGGATGAAGAACAAAAAATACCACTTTTTGAAACTCAACTTTGTTTTCCTGCTCCTGGGGCCACCCATCAGGTTAAAAGATATTGTGAGTGCATCCTAGCAACTTATTCTATGCAGAGAGTATTTACTTTAGCCTTTCTATGCGGATACAGAGAACCTTTCCAGGATAATTCTAGTTTATATCTTTTTGAGACTTGTTATTGTGGAAGAGTCATCTGTTTCCTTTATTTCATTAGTAGTTATATTTATATCATACTGAGTAGATACATTACTCCCATGTCATCCACCAGTACATTACGGAAACAGTAAACCACTGCCTAAGCCATGGTCAGGCTAGAAGAAACCAAGGAACACTATTTTCTGCTGAAATTTTGATCTCTGCTTCATGCTGTATTAGAGGATCTTTCCTGCACTTAAATAGCAAGAAGCACAGTTCATCAGGGATGATTCTTTTACTTTTTTTTCTTTTAAACCAGTAAAATCATGAAATAAAAAAGGTGATGCTTCAGCTACATTTTGTAACAGTTACTTAGTAACAGCAGATAGTTTGCTTGGATGTTTGGGAATTGTGGCCAACTCTACAAATATAACTACTCAGCTTTAGAAGTAGCCATTAACAAAGGCACAGGTAACTCAAACATGAAAGCCTCAAATAACTTTCAATTCCAAGGTGTTTTCGCTTTTTGAGTGTCTCCAAGAGCTATGATTTGGTTTCATCTACTTTAGTCCAGATCAACTAAGTTTCACAGCTTCTGAAGCCAAGTTTGTTTCAGTGCTTTACTTTGCTTCACCTCATACAGCATTAAGCAGGAAGAGAGTTAGAACCTGCCAGGATACAATGGCCAAGAGTCTCAATTTGTCATACAACACACCTAACAACCTATATGAAGGTGACTTACAGCAGTTAAGTTACTGTAAATGTAATTAACAGAATCACAAACTAGTCTTCTCCCACTGGCTTTCTGCTCCTTCACTGAAATGCTTTAACATTTCACATCTGTGCTTTATTCAGCACCATTCCATCCCCATCAGCAAAGCAGCATTTTGTTCTATTCAGTTCCTGCTTACCACAGATGTTAGCAAGTCAGTTTCTTGTATCTCTTACCAAAACAAATGAAGTGCTGGGGTGAAAAAAACCCAAACTGACTTAAGTAGAAGATAAATAATTGTGTACTTGGCACCTGAAGGACAGATGATATCAACTAATCTCTCACCAAAGTGTTAAGTGATTTGGTGTGGCATATATCCTGTTTTTGAACTAATCTGTATGTTTAAGGTCACAGCCTGGCAGCCTGAGCTATTCATTACACACCTAGAACACCAGCTCAGGGCATATCACAAACATGGTTTTCCTCACTAAATCTAGCTCAGTTATAGAGACTTGAGAAGCCAAGTTTATTGTTATTGCAGACACAGCACGTCTCATTCAACATCTCTAAAAAGCTGAAAAGTATCAAAAAAAACCATTAAAGAATATTTGCCTGATACAGCAGGACAACTATCCTAATATTCCTGCTACTGCATGTAGTCAGAAACATCTTTTTTCCCCATTATTACTGGAGGGGCAACAATTGACAGTTTTTCAAGTTAGCCCCATCTCCTCTATGTTTTTCTTGTTCTAACAACTGGATGGAAATAGCTATTCTACACATTATAGACATATTCCAGCAAACTGGCCTACTACTGCTATTTGATCATTCAGAAACGAACAAATGCGGTTTTAAGTCGCATTTACCATTGCTTTCAATAGTGTATTTCCTACTCAAAGCATCTCAACATCCTATACAAATGAGAACATAAACTCTGTCCAGTAACAGTCAATATCAATTAAACAACTTACGACTAGTTTACTTTCACAGTAACTATTCGCTATATTTTATCTAAAAAAAGAGAAAAATAATATTTCAGATCCATTGAACTCTGCATTTTCATTATATTTGCATTTCAACCAGCATCAAAGATTCTTCCAAGACACAATTGTTCAAAAGTTGTCTCTGTTAAACTAACAAAATCCCAGATGACTTGGCAATTATGATTAAGAAAATGCATATGTAATAAGCAAACATGCAAACTCAAAAGATATCTTTATCTGCACAATCCTCCCATCCTGTATGCCATAATACTACAGTATGTTCCAAAACATATCTGCTACACACGTTCCAGTTTGAGTTTGTTTGACTCTTCTCGGAAGTTTGTGTCAGAGGTTTCGGGGGTTCTTGTTTTTCTTATTCTCTCTCCCACATCTTCCGCTTTTGGTAGCTTAACCATTCTCATCTGTCACACACTGAGT
>WAAG01000892.1:0-26239 GCA_013390105.1 Tichodroma muraria
AGTGACAATTTAAGTGAAGAAATATATATGTGACCAGCCTGATCCTAATTTAAAGAAAGACCTCCTGCTCATCAGTGTGCTGAAGAGGCACCTTGGTGACAGAAAACAATTAAATTTTTGAGACCATTTCTCCTAGTTCAGATTCCATGCTTGCTTAAAGTGTACGCAAATTTTTGTTCTCCTTTGTACTGTGCATGAGGCATTAAACATCCTCCATAGCTGTGAAGAATAGCTTGTTCATCTTTCTATCTTCTTGCTAACATTTCTTTTTTATTAAGGCCACATTAAGCATGGATTCCATGAAATAAAACTCAGTATCAAAGCACAGCTTATATATAAGGCTATTCTAAATCAAATCTACAGCAACAATATCATGTTAATACAGATGCACTGAGGAATTATTAATACTGAAAAATGAAACATGCATTTATAGTGAAAAGTTTCTCTCTGTTTTTCTGAGTTTTTCCTATCCTTTCTACTTGGCTTTAAAGCAAAGTGCCACAGTAGACTTTTCAGTATCCCGTTTGTGGAAACTCATAAAAGTGACGTGATTGAAATTCTCCAGACACAGCTTGGCTTCAAGATGTAAATAATGTTCTGATACTGATTTCCAGAAGCTGACTAAAAACGTTAAATTTGCAGCTTAACTGTTCTGGGGGAGAAAAATTTAAGAGAAAAATGAAAAGAGAAAAAAAGGAAAAAGAGGGGGGAAAGAAGGAAATATAATTCAAGAAGAGATGAACAAGTTCAATCTTTTAAAGATTCTTCCCTAAAAGAAAATTTAAGTTTGCCTGAGCATTTTCCCAACCATTTATGTTTGAATATACTATGTCTTAGCAAGATTTTGCAGGCTATTCAATCCAAGCTCAGGCTCAGATACCAATCAAAATAAATACTGATGGATAATATTGACTGGGAGTCAAAGTATCATGAGATATTAAAAGCATATTTTTTATATTATTATTTCTTATATAATTACTATTTTTGCTTACACTTGTGATCCATTTAGATTTAAAAAAAGATCCATTTATATGAGTGGCATACACAAAAGGAGGCTACACAGCTTCAAATATCTGACAGTTCTGAGGATTAAGAGAGTAATTTAGTTTATTATGACTGTCTGAGTTGCTTGACCTAGCTAAGATGTGAAGGAGTATACGTCGGGTATCTTATTTTCCACTGGAATTACTCTAAGTGGGCCAAGTGGGCAGAAAGTGCATTTCAGTAAGAACATTCACCACCATTCTCTGGAGCAGGAGGAAAAGAAAAATAGTGACTAGTGAAAAATGGGGAAAAAAAACCCCAAAACATAAAACCCAACCAACATCATTTTAGAAAAGAAACTTACATTTCCTCTGTAAAGTATCTCCAAGCACTGATCAAATTTTTTGTGACTGTTTTCAGAGTCAGCGTGGTTACCTATAGGGTTGCCCATCTCTAAAGAAAGGGCAGGTCAACATCATCCAAAAAGAGTTCTGTATAGCAGGTTGAGAGTTAGCCCAATTCAGCTGTCCACACCAGTCCTTCAATTAAAATGTAGGGATGGGTGATGTGAGTGTTGAAAGTCCATGTCTTCAGGAAATACGATGGACTTTGTTCAAACACTGATTGCAGGACTGATTGTAGGTATCTTTAGGTGTTCCTTACTCTGGTACTCTTGTGTTAGAAGCAAATTAACTTGGAAAAGTAGAAACCTCCAGTGAATTCTCTCCTTCCTTTTATCCTCTTTCACACTTTTGATTGTTCCATGGAACTTAAATGGGCAGTGAGGCAGAGTGTAATGACATATGAAAAGTGTTTTCAAATGTGGGGTAGTCTGACAGTGATATCTGGATGAACTGAACTTAGTGCTTAACTCTGAGGTCCTGATTTTCTGTCACATACAATCTTGTTTTAGTATTTTCACAAGTGCCAGTGAATATCAGTCTCTTGCTTTCTTGCCTGGCAGCATCCTGAATCCTGTTGTCACTTGCCATGTAAAGACTACCCTCACTGATGGGACAGGAGTGAACCCTACACAGAGACATTACATTGCTAAACCTACCTCTGTCTGTGTTTTTACTTCTGTTGCTTAAACTGGGAGGTAAATCTCTAGGTATGGCTACACCTCCATTTGGTGAAGAAACAAATTCTGGGTTCCTCCTGAAGCCTAGCTTCTTGCACACAACCATCTGGCCAATGACGAAACCTATGATATTGATGTTAGTGACTGGACAAACCTTCTTACAGTGCCTTCAGGGAACATTATTTCCATGATGTGATCCACTTAATCCTAAACTAGACACCAAAGTAGATTAAACGAGTTGATGCTGTGCAACTGGTTGTTTCTCACAACAGGTCTAACAAGAGCCTTCTGCTGTGACCTCATTCCTCTGCAAGAGTTCAGATTTAGGCTGATACAAATCTCACCAGATGTGCTTGCTCTCCCTTGTAGGAAGGCTGAACAAAGATTTCTAGAATCTCTGTCTGTCCTTTGGTGCGTAAATGGAAACTTTTTAAGGGGGAATTCAGACCAGCCTGTGATGAGCTTCCACCAAACCACTCACAGAAAACCAGGGCACACACACAGGATGAGCAGGTGTTGCTTAAAGTGCTCTATGGGGAATAGACTGCACCTGAACTTTTCCCTTGGCACTGTGAACCAGCCCCGGGGGCTTGGCCCACAGGTAGGTAGGTAAGGTGAGGAGCCTTCAGCTGGTTCCTGCTCAGCTGTGGGGACCCAGGCATTGCTCCCCGGCAGGGCTCTGCCCTTGCGCAGGCTCCTCCTGTGCAAGTGTAACAAGGAGACCGAGCACAGCAGACACTGCTAGGCACAAGGAGTTAATGCAACGTTTCTTATCTTCCTGAAGAACTGTTTATGCCATAAAACTAACGGGTTTAGGAAAAGTGAAGAAGCAGATATTAATCTGTAAACAAATTGTTTTAATTTATTGTTTTTCTAGGGGGGATGAACAATTAGCAAAGTAGAAACTTTCATTCACAGTAGAAACTGAAACAAAGTCTGTGTTTTTCATTCTTGCAGGACGTATGTTTTAAAATAAATTCTTTCTGAAGGCAAACATCACTGTAATTAAAGAAGAAAAGAAAAGATTAAAAGTCGCAAAATAACTGATGTTGACATTTACTCATTGTAAAGGAAGAGAAATAGAAAAGAAGGGTCTTTTTCTCAATATCCTTCTCTTTCATAATGGATATTATTTTTATTCCCGACATTGCTCTATTAGCATGTGTTCATCTCTTGTTAACATCATATCAATACAAAAGCAGCAGCCTTCACCATGTGCTTCAGTCCCTAATAGCACTAAAAACAAACAATTCATGGAACATAAGATTATAGTGGGGGAAAAGTACGTATCAGTTAAATGTGTTTATTGTGGGTGTACTAACTTTTCTCTTTTTTAACAATTTTTATTTGACGTTTCTGCACTGGACCACCAGCATACTTCCTCTGTTTTACTTAATCTTTCTTTTCCCTTCCAAACATAATTCTTTTCAAGGATCCTCAAGCACCATTCCTCTGCAGTCTGAAATTCAGTATCTGAGTTATATCCAGAGGATTGCAGTGGTATTATATTGTCAACAGGGCTGCAGCTGTTACTATCATGTGCAACATATGTTTAGAGTACAACTTTTCTCCTTCTTTCAGTTGTTTGGGTTTGGTTTTTTAATCTTTTGATGGCTTCTTGGGAGAAAAGGAAAAAAAAAAAAAAAGGAATTAACTGGAATCCCCAAATCACTAAAAGTATAGATACAAGGCCTTGAAAAGATGAAAAATATTAAGTATTTCAGTCAAGCACTGAGTAGGCAAAGATCCACATTAAAAAAAAGATTGCTGTCACCATTGCTTTACTGAGAAAATGTAAGAAAGACTGAAGCAGCCTGGGGATGAGCTGTGAATGTATCGTTAAGGAGTCCAGCTGAAGTGCTCAAACTGAGCAAGTTACAGCACTCCCAACCCCATTCCCCTTTGGCTTTGTCCCTTCCAGCTTTCCAGTCCAGAGTAGGGAGCATGAAACTTCTGTCCTTGCCATGTCATGCACCAGCACTTCTGTAAAAAGGAGTTTGTGGGAACCTGATCATTTTCAAATGAGAACTAAGACAAATGGAAGCATCTGTGAAGTCAAGAGAGGGTTCCATCAAAATACTAAGTATGTGGAAAAAGGGACTTGAGGATGACTTAAGATTAAAAAAGTGAAATTCTCAAACAACAACACACTGCTACAGAAGCTTATCTTTCTTACAGAAAAGTAGTTTTTGATGTGTGGTCTACCAGTCAGGGAGTGGTTTCCTGAGAGATGTGAGAGGTAACTAAAAAAAACAAACAAACAAACAAAAAAAAAACCCAACAAAAAACAACAGGACATGATCAGAAAGCTTACATTTGTTTTTCAGGGTTTCACGCTTAAAATATTTAGTTGAAAAATAGTGAAAATCACTGTGACTCAGTAAAGTAAAGCATAGAATAGATGAAGTCCTTCCATTGTGATTCCCTGAAATAATATCTGGTCAAATTTCCCTTTATTTTCTCATGTGTATAATTCTGATGGCAAGAAATTTCTCCCTGGCATGGAGAGAAAAATGTCTCCATGACTTTAATGGAACTACTTTGACACTGGCAAAAGAGACAAGAAAAAACTATCATTTCGCAGAAATAGGATGGTAAACTTGAAATCTGAAAATCCTGTGACTGAACAATAATAAAGCTGTAGTGGCTATGTGACTGGAACCCATGCCAACTTGTAAAAAAAAAAAAAAACATAAACAAAAATAACATCTATCTTTCTAAATTCTGGGTTTGTTTAAGCCAAGATAAAATCAGAATAATTGATTTCTTGCAAGACACGGTGGATGTCAATATAAGTTGTACAAGACCAGAGTCTATCTTCCTATATCAGCAAGAATAGAAAAAAGAAAAAAAAAGAAAAAAAAGAAACAAACAAACAAAAAGCCAACAAACAAACAAAAACCAACCAACCAAACAAAAAAACACTGTGACAGGTGATCTCCTATTTCATTTCTCACTGCTAGGTAAAATGGCTGAAATTCCAGAAGATAGCGTAAGAGCTGTGTCATGATCCTTGACTTTCCAAAAGCAATCAGACAATAACATTTCACTAAGGAGGCTGTGAGGAAGAAACCTTTAATGAACACAAAATTAAATTTTTAAAGGAAGCTTAAAATAGAGTGGTAGTTCTGAGACACTTAGAATTATAACAAGACATTTAGAAGCAGAAGCAGTTATTTTCAAGCTATCCAGATGGATAAGTGAAATGTAGCTTTACTTTAAAGAAAAGATCTAATCATAGATCTAATCCAGAAATCCATTGCTCAGTTTGGATTCCCCAAGAACTCATTGCATCTGCTCTGTCTACCTCAGGTTCACCAATGCACTGAAGCAGAACAACCCCTAGAGAAAAGAAAAATTTACTTTTTTATTAAAACACACCAAAAAAATCCATAAACAAAGCTGAAATTTAAAAAAAAAAAACAAAAACCAAAAACATATTATTTGAACCATCAACTCACACACAAAATTAATGTACGTGACTACAGGACTGTATTTTTGTTACTGTCCTTCTCCACCACCTTGAAAACTCACCTTTATTTTATGGACTCTACCTGTCTCAAATTTTTGCATTTCACACCAGTTTGCAATATCTTTAGGAGAGAGAATATGATTTTTTCTTACCTGAGATGAATTAGAAATCCCCAAAAATGGGACTCTGTGCTTTTGTGGTTAACAATAACATAAGTAATGATAATATATATAAGATACAGGAACTGTCTTGGGAGCTATAGTCTTTATCTAGAGTTTCCTTTTAAAAGAAAACCTGGAATAGTTAGGAATCATCAAACTGTGTAATGACACATATTTACAAAAGCCACATAGAGGAATACTTTACTGTAGTGAGTATTGTAATCAGTAAGTAATTATTATGCATTTTACTTTCATTGGAGTTCTGGTGATGACAAAATTGGACAGCGGTGTTTTTTTCAGTGTACTATATCTCCTTATGGCTCTGAACATTGGAGTCAGGAAAATGAAGTTCTTGGCTCAGCAGACTGAGCTGTCTTAGTCTCCATCCACTCTTCAGCTTTCCTAAGGAAATCTCCTGCCAAATAAGATAAAACTAGTATTTCAAAACCCACTAAAAACTCAGTGTGTAATGTCTGTGTAGTAACAGATTCAAGCACTTAATTTTTTTCTTTCACATTTCATTTTCTGCATGCAAAGCAGTTTGCTGGTAGAAATGGTTGAAACAATGGAAAATGAACATCAAGGAGCCTACATTGAGCCTGCCTTGAAACCAAAAACTTAATTGATTTTTCCATCTCTGATTCTTTGAAACTTAACACTGTATGAGTACAAACTTTGATCTTTTTTTTTCATTGCAATTAATATATTTTCTGTAATCTTGGTAAATAAAGGAGATGCATCTTCCTTCCAAACATGAGACCTCAAAGTATTGTTTATATATTTACTGATACTCCTAGAAAATAATCATTTGAATTGTTTTAGACTAGAGCTTGTATGTAAAAATTTCAATGAATGGACTGTGAAATTACCAAAAAGTAAAAGGGGGAACTGGTGGATTGGAACAAAATGGATACATATGGTACATATGATGTTCTTTCTGCATAGGTTTAAACTCACTAAAGGTCTGTCTGGAAAAAAATAGATGGAAAAGAATATCTCAGGATAGTCTTATTTCATCAAACACTAAATGGATTTAAGAAAATGGGACTGACAATACTGAGCCAGACTAGAACCCACCCACTCCAAAAAGGCTGCTGTCGGCTGTTGTCAGTAGTACTCAGGGGAAGTTCAAACCTGGTTCTTGCATCCAGTAGCCCCCTGTGAAACTGTACTCCATGAATTTGGCCAGTTTCTTCTTAAAAACCTTTATTCTGTAAGCTTTTACCACAACCTCTGGAAATGAGTTCCACAATTTAATTATACACTTAGAAAAAGTACTTCCTTTGGTTTATTTTCAATCTGCTACCTGATAATTTCATTGACTGTACCTGTTTTCTTCACAATGCCAAAACTATCAGTTTTGACAGTTTTTTCACTGATGTCAACTGTGATAAAATCAACAGATTTTCACAGGGTTAAGCTGTTCTTAAAACTAGCAGAAAAGGTTTTTCAGCACAGGCAAAGAAAAGAAGCCTTCCTGAATTGGAAAAACTGTTTTTTTAATGACAGATAAGAATTTGAGAGAGGAGAGCCAGAGGTACCTAGACTAATAACCAGGGTAATAGGGAAGGAATCTGGCAAGACATAAATACATGCCAGTTGCCATTTGGAATTCCTCATACTGTTGCATTTTTCTTTAAGAGGTTACTTCTTGTTAGCTGACAAGAACAAGGTCCTCTAGTTTCAAGGACACTGTTCACTACATGCCATTGCTACAGATTCTACAGATTGGAGAGTTGCCTGATACCAGAAAATGCAATGACTGAACATCATGGTTTTGTACCCAGCATGGGTCCAGCCTCAAGGAGAGAATTCAAATGTTTGACTGACACAACACGTCCTGGAATTTGCTAATATCTATGTAGAGAAACCAAATAAGAGGGAGAGAGAAGATAAATTTGTTAGTAGAGCAGCAGCATGCAATGAAGTGTAGTGTAGACTTATGTCTGTACTGAGGTAGAAGAAACTTTTATCTCTACTGCAGGTTATCCGAAATACAGTTAGGCTGAATCACACTTCCTAGGATACAGTAAGAAAGAACCAGACTAATGAATTTGCTGCCCGACACACGTTGAAAAGTAACATATGATGGGATTTTTCATATTACTCTTTTATTTTATAGTCCCAAAGACTGTGTGCATTGAAACGAACTGCTGAGTACAGCAAATGATACTCAGAGAGCTGCTGTGTTTAAAACAGAGCTCTTGGATTTTGCTCTGTCTGCTTTTTATACCAATTTTAAAACAACTTTTTTGCAACATTTGGTTATTTTTACTTTTTTTTTTTTTCTGTTTAGGACACTTTTCAAAGGACTCCACAGATGTTCACTGAGAGACTTCTACATCTATTTTTGTCTCAGGAATGTATAAATATCAGTGACATAAGTACTTGGGCACAGACAGTCCAACTGAATTTCAACACTGCTTCTCACTTATTTGCATGGGAAAGGTTCGCCACATCTAAAATCACCTGCTAAGGAATGTTTAATCTGTGCTTCTTATACAAGATGCACACATGAAACCTTGGAGAAAACAAATTTACTCATCACTTTTGGGTACGTGTCTTAGGACAGGATGAACTGCCCCTTAAAAGGGCCCTTTTCTCCTCACCAGCAGGAGAGTGAACTCAGGTCACCACCTTCTACTGTAGCTAAACAGCTAAAGGTAGCTAAGGTGACTTCTGTCCCTTGCTCTAATTTCTCCCAGTTCTGATTTTCCTTACCAAGATCCCTCAAAAGATACTGAAACCCAACCAGTGAAACAAATAAAGAATTAGGTTAGCATACAAGTAGTGTGACAACTGCTCTCAAAAATGTCTTTTATATTGTGTCTTATTTTTATCACTAGCTCTAAACCTTAGGAAGCAATCAACGCACAAAGAGCTGCATATTCTTTGTATATTGCAAAAGGAGACGTTAAAAACTGACTTTCAATTCTGGCCTTGTGTTGTGGGTCTGTCTTGGGTTTCAGTGCAAGATGTAACAAGTATGTATTTTAACACCATCTGTTGAAAACTGGGGTGGGGTAATCCTCTGTGAATGGGCCAGCTGTTAAAAAACCAGGTGAGACAGTTTTCTTTATCTCTTCCACAACCCATCCTGTCCAGAGACATATCTTCTGCTAATGGGCCATTGATTCGCTCTTAATGACTGATAAAACTACATCATCCCATTGGGAGATGCTCCATCCAGGGGGAGGAGCCAAGCATTCCTACCTGGATAAAAATATGAGATTTGGAACACCAAGCAGCCTTTTCTCCACTGGATTCCCAGAGGAAGACCAGACCCATTTACACCACTACTAGATCTTCAGAGAAACCTACACTCTTTCTACAGGATCACTGCTCCAACAGAACCCCATCTGCCACTCCAGAAGGACTGCAGCCACCATTTAATTGGACTGCTACCAACATCCTGACCCACAGGGTGTCAGGTTGTATTCTGACTCTGTCAGTGGGTTTTGTTGCTTGTATTACTGCATTTTTATTTTAATTCTCCTAATAAAGAACTGTTATTCCTATTCCCATATCTTTGCCTGAGAGCCCCCCTTAATTTAAAAGTTGTAATAATTCGGAGGGAGGGGGGTTGCATTCTCCATCCCAAGGGAGGCTCCTCTTTCCTTACGAGACACCTGTTGTTCAAACCAAGACAGGGTCACATCTTAAAATTATGACATTCATGAATTCAAAATCCATAATCTCTTTTTAGGAATTCACACTTGAGGTTTTGAAAGGCCTGAGTGATCTTTGACTCATAAAATAGGTGGCCTCTGCATGTCATGGTGGAGGTCATTGTAGAAGACTTCAATGAGAGTACTGACACTAAAGATCAATTTATAAAAACTTCTACCTACTTTCTCCATCACTGGAGACTAATTTTCTTTCAGCAGTCCATGGAAAAGGTTAAATTGAAGTCTTAAAATGCTGAAACCATGCCTTCGCTAAATTTGTTTCTAACATGTTCTGTTAGATGTGTTTTACTTCTTTTCAAAAATAAATCTCCTGCGGATGTTGGAGGCACTGTGATATCTATCAGTCTGCTCAAGCGTTGTGGTGTGTTTTGTTTCTTTGGTTCAAGTTTTCACCCTGTCATGGTTGTCCCAGTTTCCCCATTGTATAATTGGTTTACCCCAAGTTTGTAGAATGTTCTTTGTTCAACCCATCCTTGGATGTCAATCCTCCCTAAATCCAGCCCCTTGTCCCAACCTACTCCCTGTCCATCTCTGTAACCCCACTCTTTGTTCCACTACCTTCCCTGCCAAGCCTACCTTTGGCCAATCCTGATTATTCCTCCCCTTTTGGAAATCCCCTAAACCTTGATATCCTATTGGCTCATGTGACCTGTGTCCCTCCCATGTATATCATTATTGTTGACTGTTCTGTTATCCCCACCTCATGTTCCTCTCCTCACCTCACTGGTTGTTGTTTCGTACCCGCCCCTGAGACCTCCCCTGGATAAAAGCCCTTGCACATTCGCACTCTTGGTCTTTGGTCACTGACTGTCCACCTGCCGGGAGCTGTTTTGGAGCCGTACCAAAGATCCCTCTCTGGTTCTCACCCCACTCCTCGGCGCTGGCCATGCTGAGTGCTGTTGGGAGCAGCGTTGCTGCCGAGCTGTCCAGCAGCCCTGCTCTACCTCCACCTGGCTCCATACTGGATCAGGGGAGGCCACTCTCGGCGCAGCCTGGGAAGGGGCTAGCGTAGGGAAAAGGATCTCCAGCACTGCGTCACTCAAGACAAGTGTATCACTGTAAAAATATGAGAAAGAATAATTATCATGGAAACATTGCATATGAATTTACTTTACTTACAGATCATAATTCTTAGAAACACAGTATCCTGAAAAAGCCTTTTATTTAATGACAAGGCAGTGTATCTTGAGAATAGCCTTATGTATTTTTCATCACAGATCTCAAACAGTTTCTCTCGTATTTCTTGTAATTCCATCTCTTGAGTAGAAGGCAGAGGCATTTCCAGTGAAGGCAGAGTAGTCGTGATCTGTGCAATTATTTGCATTTTATCAATGTCAGTATAGTCATGGTCCCCTACCAGACAAAATTTTGGTGTAGGGCTCCTGATGCTTCCCTTCTAGAGGATCTGAGGCTGCCACACAGACACCACCATGGCAGCCATCTCCTCTGTGTTACCCATCCTTGGCAAATGCAAGGAAACTGCAGGTTGGAAATGTCTGGACATGTGCACTGTGTGCTATTAAGAGCAGGATTTTAATAATTTTAACATTATAAATGGATTTTTCAAAGCAATTCCAAAAAAGAAATTTTTGTATACATTTTGTTCACTGCTTTGAAGACAGTAATACAAAATTCCTGCAACCAGCCCTTCACCTGCAGTCGCACAGGAGAAGGGCGGGGGGAACAGAAAGAAGCTACATGAAATGTAATAGTTACAGGCTGCAGCAGACTATCAACAGCTGCAAGGTTAATTACACATCTTAAAAAAATATATTAAAAAAAAAAGAAAATGAAGAGAAAAATTTATGCTTCAGAAATAAAAGGTAAGAAATTCTTTAGAATAATTATAGGCTGTTGAGGCCTTATGGTAATAATAAAGAAAAACATCTGACTGGATTGATGCTGGAGGAGACGGTGACAAGAGGAATACAGGTTGAAAAAATAATTAAAATCAGCTATCTTGGGTAAGCTGTCATTCAGTCTCAGGAAGAAAAGAAATGCTAATAAAATATTAATAGGATCTTTTTAAGATTTTTAATAACATTCTTTTATACACAGGTAGCAGTGCAGTTTGTCAGTCAAGAGCATCAGACACAGAAGTATCAGACAAACAAATGCATGAAAAGTGGGAAGAAAAGAAAAGCTTTTGGGCAATAGGGTTTGACCTCAGAAATAAACCACCAAGACATTCAGGCAGGAGCTGTTTAGAGAACATTTTGTGGAAAATCACTGACTCTGCTTTGCTTTTTTAGAGGAAATTATAGCAAGGATGAAAAGTTATTTCAGACTGACAGACACCAAATGTCAGCAATCATGATATAATCAGTGCAGGCTTTATTATATTTAAGTGGTTTGAAACTCGGCAGATTTCAGACAGCTTCAAACTCTAGAGGAAGAGTGCGTCTAAAAGACAATCTTATGAATATTACATACACACGCTCTGTGTAGCATCACACATATTTTTATGTGATAAATTCTTTTGCAACTGTCTCTGCAGCTTCTTCTTCAGTAGCCCTTTAGCACTGAGTGCCTTTCTTGATCTTGCTTGCAACCCCTCTGCCCTCCCTTCTCCCAGGCCTTTACATAAAGCCACATCTTTGCTGCTGACCCAGCCCTGCTTTGTAATGAGCTCCAGAGAAAATATAGTTTGCCAGGCCAGAAAGCCACTGAAGCCACTGTGCTCAGACAAGTTCAAGGAAATGTTGATAGCTGGGGTTTTTTTTCTTCCTTGTAATTAGACCTTATAATTAGACCTTGCTAGAAAACTGTATTACCTTAGGGGTGGCTCTCAATCCTGTTGGTTTTAGGCAGCTGCTAGGACAGGCTTAGCATCAGGCCTTTTTCTCTGCACAGATAGAGGTGCTGAGGATGACACACACTCTGGACACGTGACACAGGGTGATTGCACCACTCTGTAATCTGCAGCTGCACTACATCTGTCACAGCTGTCGCAGCTACTGCACACCTCAGCGCAGATGCCATTAATTTTAACTCTACACCTGCAGTGAGCCTGATCTCTTAAAAGACCCTTTAACAGCCTCTTTCCTTCCAGATCAGCACACTTCCAACTCAGCCATAACTAATTAAACTGGCAAGTATACTAAGGAGGTGCAAGGGGAAACTGAGGGAAATAATTAAGGTCCTGCCCACAGAAACGTGTCGCATGGTTTGTGATTGTCAGTAATGACAGGTGTGTATCTGTGGGTGGAAGGAGAATGGATATTTATTCATTACTGGAGTAAGCTGTCTTGGATATAATGGCTGTTGATAATAATGCCTACTTTAGGATTGTTTGACAGTTCTTATCAAGAGCAGAAAATGGTAAACTCCAGCAGGTTGTTTTATTGGAAGGGAGCAGGGTGAAGGAGGAGTGAATGTCAGAGCAGAATTTAGTCATGTCTGAGAAAAAGGTTGAGGGGAAACATTGTGTTCCTCATGCTGAAAATTGCTGGTGAGTATCTCTTATACTACTCTGATTAGCAATTTGACAAAGAGGCCATCTTTGTAAAACAAAAGTGACCTTTACTGCAGATGTGAGAAGACAATCAAATAGTGGTACATCCTAAAAGCCTGTAAAACTCTCAGGTCAGTTAGGATCTGGAGCTAAATATCTCTGGAAATGATACCTTCCTTTAGCATATTTGGCCAGGCTACTTCAGTCTTGACCAGAACAGGTCCTGATGTGAGCATGGACACCCTCTGCACAAATGTGGGCTATGCACCCATACCATCCCACATCTTTCTGCTGAGAACAGGCTCACTACATGCATTCCACACTAAAAAATGGAATATAGTCCCCTTCTAACATGTATGGCTGGATAGGAAAATGCTGATTGAAAGAATTTTGTATATGAGTACATGCAGAGATCAGAGAGCCATGAGGGACAAATAGGTGAGAAAGAGGCTGAGGTGACATGCCACTTTTCATGACACAGAACAGAGAAGATGAAGGTTCCAGAGGCCTCACAAGAATTTTGCATTGTAGTGTCCTCTGTTGATGGGGTTTCATCTGTCAGGGCCATATGCAATACCCTAAGGGGGAGCAAATCATCTGGGGAGCAGAAGCTTGGTGTGGCAATAAATCCTTTTCAGTCTCTGATTCCCAAGGCCTAAATTCGCAGCTGAATCTGGAGAATGTGCAGCAAATATGATATTGAGTCATTGTGCACTGAAGGATGACAGAAAATTCTACAGAATTTGATAAAAACATATATGAGTATTTGAACACTTTGATACAATGTCCCTAGTTATTATTGCAGGTAAAAACTCCTGCTTGAAACACAGGACTTAATGAAAACACATTAAGGCAGCTAAGTACAGGTTGAAGGATGAGGTATTCAGGTGCAGGTAGCAGAGAGCACAGCTGCTCTCTCCTGCTGGTTGCCAGCATGACCTCCAGGCCTGCACGGAGACAGCTTCTGGCACCTGAACTACTTCAAAAAGCTCCTCCAGCTGTGGCCACATCGCGCGTGTCTGTTGGAAGTTGACACATTGTTCTTCCTCAGAACATGGTGAATGGATGGAGGGACCATCTGTCTGCAGGCAGCTAACTGTGAACTGGCCTTCAGCAGAGGGTTTGTGGTGGCCTCCATTTCCTGCGTGCAAAACAGCCAACCTACACACAGCAGACCCATGTCTGCTGCTTAGAGGCAGCAAAAAGTACTGATAAAGGGGAGGGTTAGGTTCAGAAATAACAGTACTGAAAAACTGGGTGTTCCTGAACTACCACATGTCTTGGAGGTGAATAGCGACAGAAGACCACTTGAAATGCAGAGGGTCAGATTAGACGGCAGGCTGTGATTGCTTTGGCTCCTGAAGCCTATGATGTGCTGATGCTCTACATGCAAACTGCCAGACTGAGCCAGACCAGTCCAATGTCATACTCAGAGTCTTTTCACAGATCCAGGCCATTTCCTCCTGATTCAGATATGGGTGTGAAAAAAGCAAACAAACAAACAAACCAAGTAACAGATTCTGAGACAAGCTGCTACCAGGGTTGGGATTTCTGATGCCTCTTATTGAACATTATTTACCTTCTGAAGCTTAGAAGATTAAGTGCTTTCCAGAAATAGTAGTTTTTAAATAGCATTTACTGTAATAGTCAATGATGATAAACAAGCAACTGACACAAGTCTTAGATAAGCATATCTAAGACTTTTTACATGGCAGTTACAAAAGCAGTATTTATGCCATTGGATAACATCCAGGAATAACCAGTACCAGAGACAAAGCTCTAGATTATTCTTGTCATTTTTTGTAAATGTACCTCTATAATTTAGAATTCTGCTCCACTTAATTGGTATAGCTATTAGAAATTCAAATATTTTTTCACAATTATTTATATTGATGTTTGGAAAGATCACAATAAAACATAGCATTACTATGGTTACCTAAGCAATTAAGAAAGATAATGTTTTGAATCCACGTTCTAAATAATGTACATATATCATCCACGTATCTGCATTACCCTGATGTTTGTGTGATTTTGATTAATAAGATGTGCTGGACTCCACAATGAGGATTCATCTCTCCACATGAAGCTGTTTATTGGTTAGGCATCTATACATTAACTATTCAACTTTGGCCACTTTTGAGACAATATAAAGGAACTGAGGAATCACTGACCTCATCTTTAAGCATGCATCTAGGGTGGTTCAAATTAACTAGACCCCAAAAATATTTCTTTTTTTTTCATTAATTTACAGGGGACCTAAGAAATATATCTGTTGACACACACATTGCATGAATATATCTGACAGTGACCATTTGAAAATAGCAAATATTCTATTCCTACTTCAGTTCCCCATATATTTCCAGAGCAAAGTGGAAAGCTCAGTGAAATTTCAGTTCTTTGTGGGATTGGGTCTGTGAGATATCTGAAAAAACAAGTTTTACTATGTGCAAAGGAATGCAAAAATGTCATATTTACTTTGTGAATCCCACAAATGCAGTACTTGGCAGGCATTAAACATGCAGCAATGAACCTGCTAGCTGAAAGTGGAAGCCTGCTCCAAGTCAGAAGTTCTGATCAAAATGGAACATGTCAAATATCAGTACTTTGTGGTGAACTAAGATGTTTTTGATGGTTTGAGGTTGCTTTAGAAAAGAGACACTCTTTTTTTGCCAGTTTTGTAAAGCCTTGCCTTCTATAGTATAAAGTATGTTTATTTGCTTACTTAGGAGAACCTGCAATATCAGCTGAAGTAATTACTGAAAACATCCATGGATCTGAGATTTCTGTAGGAAGTGGGCAATAAGCTCTGAAACTTCTGGACACAAGGAAACTCCAGAGCTCCAGATTTGCACTCTGGTAAGCAATGTAAAGACTCTTGTCTTCAATGTAAGGGCAGAAAAATTCTCCCAGAGTTTAGTAGCCTCATGATGGAACACAAGGACTATAGACTGAGCCCCTCATGACAGCCAGATAGGTTTCATTTCCTGGAAGATTCTCTTGAAATTTGTTGAAATGGAATTAAAAAAACAAACAAACAAAAAAAAACCCCACACTTATAGGTTTTTAATATTGTTTTTCTTATGCTTCTTTCTTAATAGTAATCTGAGAGAAAGAATGAGAACAGTGAAACCCAGCAGACACAACAAATTGCCCTCAGGATGAAAAACACTTCTGCATCAAATAAACTATAAAGATGACTTTTTTACTTCTTCTATTTTTTTTTTTTTTAATCCAAAATTATCAAAGCTTTAAAAGAGATAAAGAAATTTTTGATTTGTAGCAGGGAAAATGAGTCTCAGACCTAGTCAAGGTCAATAGCAGTGCCTTAGCTGATCCATGTTATTTACCTCTACACTGATTTGCTGCCTTGATCCTCAGCTTATTTAGGCTGAATAACTTGCTGGAGTGGCTTCTGGATGGGAATGGCTGGGCCTCATCCTGCTGCAAAGCCAGAGATCAGATTCAGCCAAGTCCCAGCTCCAGTGCATGAGTCAGTAATTGTACCTTCCAGGATGTTATCCAAGGTGATCCCAAGACCCAAGCCTGGTAGAGCACAGGCTTATTGCTGTTCTTATGTGGAATAAAATTCTTCTACTCAGATATATTTTTAAAATACCAGTCAAATTGACAGATTAATCACCAACACAGTTATCTTCAGACTGCCACTGAACTCTCAATCAGAGCAGGTTTTACAAATATATAAAAAATTCTGGTGTAACTAAATTCAATGGCATTTCTGTCCTTTTTGATGAGGGCAAGTTTTCAGCTGTGATCCAGGAGGGCATTAAAACAGCACAAGAAGTAGCATTATTCTTACAGCACAGAGGACTTGCACACATAAAATATGTCAGAAGAGATGCCACCAATCTGTTTTATAGCTGGTTAGATACTACAAATGACTCTAACAGAATTTAGAAGGATGCATGTTCAAAATGTCAAAGTCAAGCTTTTATCCCTGTTAGTAATTATCTCATATGAGATTCTTTCATACCATGTAGAGTTTAAGTTTGAACAGAAGTGAGCATGCTTTATAGATGTTATTGCATGTAACGTATTTGTAAGGCTTAACATATTTGTAAGTCATAACAAACCATGCCTGAATTGCACCACTTCCCTAATTTTCCATCAGTAATTGCAAGTATTTACTGTCCTTACTCTAAGCTGTGCACTTTATTTTCAAAGGAAAAGATATTTACATATAGCATGGCATTTAATTTTTTAATCAGACAATCAGTGTGGGATTCCAAACTGTATATTCTGTATGTGGCTACAAAGCTGCAAAGTTTAATAAATCTGGCATGGAGATTCCTGGAAGCCAATTGGAGAAAGGAAAATTCTACACAGACAAACCTGAGGAAGAAGATGTGAGAGAAGACATCTTTCTACAGTTTTCCTCCTCTACACTGATGTCTGCAAAACAGGACACAGCAACCCAGGAAGAAAAGAAATTGAACCATTCTTCAGAGTCAGGAGCTTTTCAATGCACTCCAGATGTTTCTCTGAGGTATGGTTGTGGTGCTGTGTAACCCTGGTAGGCAGCTTAGTCCCACACAGCCTCTCACTGACTTCTCTGGGGTAGGATGAGGGAGAGAATCAGGAGGGTAAAAGTGAGAAAATATGGTTTAACAGGCAAAGTAAAAGCAAAGTAAAGGAGAAAAAGAAATTCATTGACTACTAATCAGCAGGCAGGTATTCAGCTATGTCCAGGAAAGCAGGGGTTGTAATGTATACTGTCTACTTGAGAACATAAATATCATAATTTCCAATGTCCTCCTTATTCATCCTGCACTTATTGGTGCACTGCATTTATATAGAACATCCCTTTGGTCAATAACACATTTTGGGTTATTAACATGTTTTGTTTTAATCACAAATCCAAAACATTGTACCATACCATTTATTACAAAAATAATTCATCATGGCCAAAGTCAATACAGGTGCAGAGATCCTGTGACTAACCAGCCTTATTCCCACTTCTCATAACACAGTCTTTGAGGACGCATAACTCCATTTTTTGTGAAGGTAAATGTTGATGGTATTATCCTGCCCAGTACACACCTGCATCAAGCTGACTCCACCTAAGATGTGGCACAAGGTATAGCAACAGTACCATATGACGCTGTGCGGAAGAAGTTTGCAAGAAGATAACGTGGGCATCACTTGTACTTTTGTCAGACTGTTTCACTTTATGAAGAACAGAGTTAACCAGCCTGGCAATTATGCACTGCCTTGGAAATCACTGTCTTTGGAGGACTTGAGCAACCTCTTACAGCCTACAGCAGTCAGTGCCACCATTCTACTGATGGTGGATGTTTCAAGTTTCTCTTTGAAGAGCTGATCAGGAAAATACCTTGTTCTGTTCCTTTACGAATGAAAGAACTAGAAGATTTCAGGATATTTTTGTCTAAGCTAAGACACTTGCAAAGATATCTTCAATGCTTTCTAGTGATGGTTGATCTCAAGAGAAAGCTGTGGTAGATTGGTGTGTGTGCATGTGAGTGTGTGTGCACTTTCATGTGGGAATTTTTTCTGTATGCCAGAGTGTATAATGCCACATGTTTAGGAGAACAACATTGCACAAAGTGAGAACAGAGAAGGTTATTCATCATCAAGATAATACTAAAAAATTACAGTATGTAGTTCTTTTACTTTAGAAAACATTAAAAACTTGCCAATACCTTTTAAAAGACCTTGCACTTTCTCTTTTGTACCTTTTTTTTTTTTTTTAATTTTTTAATGTTTGATCAACCTTTGCCTATCACTGCATTCCTGGGTGAGCCAGCACAATTTCTGCTGTGTAAACACACAAACGTACAAGAGCTCTGTAGATCATTCAGTTAAACTTTTGTGGGGAAAAAACCTGTTGAAACTCCTTTTGAGTTTTTCCATATTACCTCCCAGTAACATGTTACCTTCTAGTAACCGCATAAGTTGCCTCTCTGATGTTACACCATTATTGCATGTCACTGTTAAAACAGACAGCAAAGAAAGATTCTAGCAACTTTCGTACAGTTCTGATGAGGACAGACCTTACTAAGTAAATGCTATCCTTGCTTATGTGGGGGGACATGTTTGCAATATATTCATGCTCATTTTTTCTGCTTATAGAAGTGTTCAAGATGGAAAACCAAAGATTTCTAACTTATCCATCCAGTACTAGCTGTGCCAGTTCTGATTACCTCCAACATCTGTAGATTTTTGTCACCAGCAAAATTCTCAGCATGAGCGTCGTGATGGTGCTCATGGTGTTTCCACAGCTTGAACTCTCCAACTCTTTCATTGATGACCAAGACTGACATTATGTCAGAATAGATGGCAAAGAGCACAAATCTTTTGCTGAGGATCTCATCTGAAACATGCCAAATGCAGCTGAGACTGAAGTACATGTAATTTGTAGGTTCTGTAGAAAGTGATTGGAAAACTGCCCGTAGTAGTGCCAGAAGAAGCCGACTGCGTCTGTTGCTGTCTTCTCGGCAGTTGTGTGAGAAATATGTCAAGCAGAGAAGAAGTACCTTGAAGTTCCCTGCTTCTCCCAGTGCATCTGCATGAGAAATCAATACTCGCAACAGAGAACAGGACAGCAGGGCAAAGCTTTGGAGGGGCGGGGTCCCACAACTCCTCCAGTGCTAGACTCCTTCAAGAGAGTCTCTTGCACACAGCAGCCTCATGTGGAAGGGGAAATACTTGAACTGCCTCATTTCTTACATTTGTCTCTGTACCCATACTACTGACTGCACAGCACATCTCCAATTTCTTCTTTGCCAGCACTGGGAATGTGAGACACAAGCTGATTTGGGGAAAGCATAGGGCAGGACTATACCTACCATCATCCCAGCTCCTGTGGGAGGCCTAAATAATTTTCTGATCAGCTCAGTCAAAGACTGAAGTGTGTCCTGCCTATGGTATGCTTGTTTCAGTAACAAAGTTGTCTGAAAGGGTCTGTGAAATTATACATTAGTACTTAAAAAGGAAGCAATGTCAGAAAGATGCCAGCTTTTAAGTGGGTGAACTGAGACCCTGCTCATAACAATTGTCAGTGGTACTCAGGCCATGTGATTTTTACTCTCAAACTCCATAGGCATATTAATTTTATTCAGAAAAAAGAGGTAAAGGCAGTAATCATTTATTAATTTCCTAAAGTTGCCACTGCTTAATTCTGTCAGTGAGTCCCTACTGCTCTGTGATGAGTTTATTGAAGGTTATATAGAACAGCTGAAGTATTCCCACTCACCCCCACCAAATCTATAGCATGCTTCTGTCCAGAAGATGGCAAGGGAACCACTTTAGGTGCTTTTTTTAAGAAATGCTCCAGGAAATTGAGTTTTAGATTTATTCTTATTTAAATAAGATTGCTATTTTCTTCTAAAATAATACTTCTTATTTTTGAAACTCCTCAAAGTGCCAGTCATGTCTATCACTTGTCTGTCCCTGCTCAGAGCTTAATGCAAAGTCTAGGAACTCTTTGTATGAAAATTTCATGCCTCCAGGTGCTCCATTGATTATTCATGAAGCTTTTGGAGCTGTCACCATGGGAGCCAATTGGCTACAACTTATTTAGCATATTAATGACCTATATGAGTTAGTGCATGAGGAGACATATCACGCCACCTGGAATGCAAGTGGCAAGCTGCTGCTGACTCAATCAGCTTTGCAATGGGAAGTAAGGAATTGGAAATATTTTACACAGAAACAGCAAATCTCTTACATGTCCAAATGCGTTTGCTCAAATTAGCATGCACGGCTTCTATAGCTTGTTTTCATAATACGTTCCTTTTATCCTCTGTGCATTTGGCCTCATTACAAGCTCTCTCCTCCTGCCAGAGCACATGCCCCTGGAAAGGTTTAATAGGTGAGTCATGTGGTTTGTGAGACATTACATCAGAATGATTTAATACTCCAAGGGCAGAGCTGTATGTCAGGTTCAGCTGCTGTTACTGCCGTTACAGTTTGTGTAGCAGGTAACTTGATGGTCTCCAGAAAGCAGCTAGATAATGATAACAATTAATTTTATGGCAGCAAGAGAGGGACTTCAGCTGAGCTAAGCACCTTTTTTATTTTCCCCCATTTGCTGCGGCGCTTTTACACCCAGTCAGCAGGTGAAGCGCTGCCTTAACATTTTGGCAAAATTAAAATGTTAAAACTAAACAAGGAAATCGCTGAGGGGGAGCCAGGAAGCAACGGTATAAAAAAGCTCTGGCTAAACCGGAGGCAGCTCCATTAAATCTGCAGACGAGCAGCAGGAGCAGCACACTCTGGCAGGGCTGTGCCGGACCCTGCGGGCGAGGGGCCTCCTCCTCCCCCGGGCGCTGCAAACCAGCTTGGCTGGGGGCAGCGACCATCACCCATCGCCCATCGCCCATCGCCGGGCACCAGCAGAAAGCCTCAGCAGCCAGGCTCTGCCTCTGCTGGTCACCACCGCTGTATGTCACTTCCTGAGCAATCCTGCTGCGCTCGTGGAGAAAACAGCTGTGGGTCAGGGTCAGTCAGAATAGCACCAAATGACCTTTACGTGTTTGAGATACAGAAATGCATTACTAAAGATTTTTTAAAATTATTTGAGGCCGCCTTTGGGGACAAGAGAGATTTGTTCCACAGAGTACGTAGCTTTAGCTGGCTGACAGGGATTTAGAGTTCCTATTCTCATTCTGCAGGACCCTGAGTCCCCGGGTGAGGGCAGGGTGACGAATGAGAGTGAAATACATGCGTAGCTGTGAAAAATCAGTCTCAGCAAAAGTGGCAAAACACTTAAGCACATGCTCAACTTATTTTCACTTCCTTCATACCTTCTGAATATTTTCTCTGATCTGGTACATTCATTGCTTAAAGATATTTCCTGATACTTACATTTTATTTAGTAATTAGAACAAGCAAGAAGTGAGGCTGTTGCTCATGGGGATGTGTTACACGCCCACAAAATGTGTATAACTTGCTAAGAAAATGTGTGACCTAATACCCACGTAGCTTCTTCCTTATGACTCCAGCACAGTTATAAGAATCATTTTGCAATGAAAGACCAGTAGAGAGAACCACAGACTAAAGTACCACCACAGCTGGGAGTAAACTGTAATGCAGAGCAGTTCAGACTGATAAAAGTACATGTGGGAGAAACCTTCCATAGGATCTCTGTGCTGCCCCATCCGTGCTATTGCTGGCCAGACTAACAACATGGAACACCGTGTCTCTCTTGCACTAAAGTGTCTTGAACTTTTTCAGAACATGGGAAGAGACCTGTTGCTCAAAAGGACATAATGTCTTCCTTACCCATGTACTAGAAACAAGAGTTTATTTGTAGGTACTGGAGAGAAAAGCTTACTTCCAGAGGTCTGTCAGATTCAGCTGGACACCTGTTTCCTAACCTTGAGAAATAGCCGTTTTTCTGTAATGATTTAAGTGAGCTTTCTGTGATTAGGTCCCACTTTTGTTCTAATTTTTAGATGCCTAAATTGGTCATAGGCCTAGGTCCCCTTAGAAATTGATATTTTCCCCTTAGAAATTGATAT
Source organism: Tichodroma muraria (assembly GCA_013390105.1). Lineage (NCBI taxonomy): Eukaryota > Metazoa > Chordata > Aves > Passeriformes > Sittidae > Tichodroma > Tichodroma muraria. Next base: position 22,342 of record WAAG01000892.1, read on the forward strand.
TTGTTTGAAATAACTTCAAATTTTGCTTATGCAAAACTAGGCAGCTACATAGCTTTGAGCACAGTCACTGATTTAAGCACAGACAACCCTCAGAGAGGAAAGAATACACACAGACACCATGAAGACTCTTGGGGTCTCATACACCTAAATTTCCCCACACACATCTTTGTGACATGAGAAAAATAATATAACTAAAAGCTCTGTTCTGGGTTTTGAAAGTTTTATACCATTGTCCAGGATCCAGGATACCTGTTTTCCCAGCAGACTGGACACAACAAACCTGCTGCTCCAGCTGCCCATGTACACTGTATTCTGCAGTCACACAAATTTCATCCAAAACTCTGCAGAAACCTCAGTGCCAGTAAGACAGTTGCCCAGCTAACTGGCCACCGTTTCTTCAAAACAATAAGGAGAGAGAAAAAGAGAGCACACAGAGAAAGAAGCTCAGGGGCAAAGAAGAGGCATAGCAACACCAAGAGCCCATAATTCCTAAGCCTCAGCTCTTTGTTTTACCAACAAACATCACCAGTACCCTGCCAAGTGGAAAATATTTTCTGAACATAATGGAAAACATCACTAGGTGGGCTACAGTTGCAATGAGCTATTGGTGGTCTACCTAAAGGTTAACTGATGGAATGGAAGTGAGAAATTATTTGCATGTTAGAAGGCATTTGGATTGGCAGTTTGAACTGATATAGTTATGTGTATTTTGGGCTTGCTTTACAAGAACCAAAGCTTGTTTTCTTTGGTGTTCTTAATTGTTGTTTCAACTTAAATAAAGATTGTGTGTGATCCCATGCATATTGGTGATTCCCCAGAACTTACTTTGTTCCAGAGCAATAAAAACTACCTTTTGCTTGTTCAGACCTGTGGGGAGATGAGTTAAATTTACATATTGTGCAAAGAAGAACCAATTTGTCTTTTTTTGGTGGTCTTTCATGCAGGGATTAGCAATAGCTGCAGGTACCGTGCAGAGCCAGAGGCAATGCAATGACATAAGGATTTAAAACAACTGCATGGAATGGTCTGTGATGGCACTGATAGCAGTATGGAGTTCAATATTGAAATATTAGCCTGGTAAATAACCCTTTATGTCCAAATAAATTCTGATTGCCTATTCACAGCTTACATTTCATGAGGCCTTCTTCATTACAAAATGAATAGCTGCTAATTTGTTGCATCTCTAAGTAAAGTTCCAGTAAATTATATTTAAAGGAGGAAGAAAAAAGGCCTTGTTATGAAACAGTCACCAGCTGGCCATACCATTGCAAGTGCTATTTTCTTCTCTTTTTTGAAATTCAAATTTTTTGTAAGACTTTAACTATGAGCCTGTAGTGATGCATATAAAGATACATGAATGCTGCACTCCCATATACAAGGATTTGCACATTGAGGATGTTGGGTTTAGGCTGACTATAACAGAGATAATCTTCCTGAATTTGTACAATATATTGTATAGAGGATCCTCATTGTAAATATTGTTGTAATATCACCAGAAAAGTAATAAAAGTTAAGATGGAAACATTTAGAACCAAAACTTCCAGAGACAAATATTTCCCAGTGGTGAGGTCCTGTTGATTCTAAATGTTTTTCTCTTTAAATTTTTCTATCTAAATCCCCAAATTGTATCTTGGTACGTGATTCAACAGTACACAGAGCTGTTGAAAGGGGCTACTTTCTCCCTGCTGCCCTGTGCCTATAGCTCTCCTTGTCCTGCTCTTAGACTGTAGATTCCCACAACTCCTTTTTGCCATTTCTGCTATTTGTAAGATCTTTTATCAATTCAATTCATTAGTTTAGCAGACAACAGCTCAATGCACAGAATTGGGAGAATTTTTTTTTCTGTGGCACTGAGCCATTTTGCTAATCACTGCACTATCCCTCAGAAAAATCACCTTGGCATCAAAATAAAATCATCACAATCCTACCTCCTTAATCCTGTGCAAATATATTTCTGTTGTGTTGCCAAGTGACAGAATTGCCACATGCAGTATGCTTGGTATCAAATATGATGGTTTATTTACTTGTCTTAGTATCTTCTCTTATTTCTGTTAGAGAGACAAAGCATCTGCAGCTGTTAAAAACACTTGGATCTCAATGGGCTGTAGTGTTTATTCAAGATTCAATTCCCTATATATTCTAGTAAATACCTGGTCTGAAGTCTGCAGGTAGGGACCAGGGGAGGTCCTAGGTCTCAGATGAGCAAAGACATTGAGTATAGAAGTGAACATGAGACTTGGATTCAAGTGAGGACACCATGTTCAAATACTCAACTTGTCAGTCAAGAAAGTCACTTGACTGTGAAATCTATAGTGGGTCTACATTTCAATCCCATCTTGAAAGACTTGGCGTTCTTTTTAGTAATACATTTTCCAGATCCAGAATTATGCCATTACTTTTCTTCCTCATGTGACTTTTCTTACAGTATGTATCTCTAGGTTATCCTAAAGGTGCTGGAGGAATGGAGGGAAATATCTACACCATTAATTTTTGAAGACTCTATAGCAATAGCCATGTTACAACTAATTTGTTTTAGCATTCAGCTGGGCCATTAAAGGTGGAAATTTCTTGTCAAACTAGCAGAAAAATGCATCTGGAGTAAAGGATCTCAAGAGGGTATTTTCTGGGCAAAGGTTGGTATGGAAGGCTGTAGAAGAAATGGGATGTTGGTCTGAACAAGGTGGTCATGGTGGTGGGACCAAACAGCACTTCCTTAAGAAAGATCAGAGAGGAGAGGGAGGAAAGCTCTTCCCCGTCTGTGCATCATGTACATCTGAGGAGGTCTGGTGGAAATATCTGTGGGAAGGGCAGGGTTGGAATAGTGAAGGAAGTCAGGGGGGAAATTCCTGGTCTGCCTCTGGAAGGAGGAAAAGTCAGAAATCAGCTGTGAACCCGGACTTGTTAACAAGAATATGTAGGGATTTGTTGTGATCCCCAGGGAGTTGTGGGATTGAAAACAATAGGTGAAGCTCTGTGAGTATCTAAACTCACCCTTTGGACAGGGTGAGATGGAAGAGAGAAGTGTGCCAAGACCATCATTTATGTGAGCAGAAGTTTCATAGTTTGCAATTTTGCTGACAGTGATAGAAAGCCTTGTATCAGCCTTGCCATACTCGGGCTCTTCTGTAATGAGTTTATCACCCATACCAGGTTTATCACTATAATGAGTTTATCACCCTTAATGAATTTATCACCCACACTGTTTGGTCAAAGCTTTCATAAAACCTGGTAAAGATATATCAAAGAGTATCAATTTAATCCTTTTAAGACAATCACACACATTTATCTTTAGAGGAAAATGTGAACATGATCAAAACATCTTTTCCCTAAGGAATATCTCTTGGCAATTATGGGAGGTGTCCAACCTGTACTCCTCACCAATATCTGCTAACATCTTAAGCTAGAGGAATGAAATGTTCTTCAGGATAAATAATAATACTAGATATTATGGGTAATTTTCTGACACAAAGAGGCAGAAACCCTAGCTTCCCAGATCTTGCCTCTGCTTCTGATTTGTGCCAGCCCCATTTCATTCAGCAATCTCACTGGTGCTCTCAAATGGAGTCCACCCTTGAGGCAGTGTACTGAGCACAACCAGGCTGCCAGTAGTCAGCTCTGATGACCTCATGTTAAAATGTAACCCTGTTTTCTGTGAGAGCTGATGATGCTTGATGGATAGATTCTGGCTGAGGTGCATGTTCCCATTCCATGGCATTTGCTTCTGTCCAGCTCTGGATCTTTGCATGGCCAAAGCAGCATGGACTTTTAATTCAGGCAATAATGTCACCAGATCAAGTCTCAAGAGCTGCTATTAAGGATTTTACAACTTGTAATAGTCAATCTTTATTTTACTACCTACTTCAGTTTGTTAGAGTTTGGAAGCTTTATGAACACAGGT
>WAAG01000894.1:0-10126 GCA_013390105.1 Tichodroma muraria
GGTGGGAGCCTGCCTGCCTGGGCTATTAGTACTTAGCACTGTGGTATTGGTGCTTTGAAAATGCTCTTGAAATGAAGATTGCTCACAGAGCAGGAAGGTGATATGTGGTGTTATTGTCTACACATTATTCTGCAATTTCATACTTCCAGGAGACTGCTAGCAATTTGGTACTAGCTTATGCTGTTGCTGTGATACATTTTTTTAAACATACATATCTTAAAAACTACAAGCAAAAGCCTGAGAAGTTAGGAAGTTGAAGGAAAGAAGGGATTGAATTTGTTTCAATTAGGAATGCCATCCTTGCTGCAATTCGCACTTTTGCTCCTAGAAATCTCAGTCAATTGTAGAAGCTGGAGTCTTTACTGATCAATTTCTGGTACATTTTGAGACTGATCAGTAACCAACCATTCCTCTAAAACCTAATGGTGCAGTGGACACAGGGCAAAAGACTCTGACAGTTCCTGCCTCACAGGCCTGTAATGGTTGGAGATGTGATTTGCCTCTCTGTTGTAGGGCACCTTTTCCCACAGTAAAAGCAACAGAAATAACACGTAATTGACTTGGTAACAGCATATTGGCTTGTACCCATCAGCAAAAGCCACACAGGGCTCTGATGTTGAAAGCTTCTTCCCTTCCTCAATTAGCAGTATAAAGTGGAGAATAATATAAAATAAGTGCTTAGCTTGCTCCCAGGTGTCAGATCCCAAAGTCACTGAAACCTGAAATTTAGATGACCTGGCAAAAATGTCAGATTCTGGGAAAGTCTTTTGGAATCTTTGTTATATCAGCTTTTGACAAAGTCTTTGTAGTAGTTGCACAGAGAACGGACTAGTTATTGGGATTTCTTCCTTGGATTATCCATTAGGATGCTTAACCACTTGTAGTGGGATTCTTCACTTAACCAGATAAAATCTAGTATTAGATTCAGTTGATGCATACAGATTTTTTTCCTGTTGTTAGATCAGGACAATAGGCTCTTATACTTTATTAATAAAGAGTTGTTACCTTCATCTATAATTCTGTCTTCTCTGTCTCTTTGTGGATATATTTGTAGTGTAATATTGAAATAAGGTGTTGTCTCTATAGTACAAATTCAGCTGAGTCTGTCTATTTTGGATCAGTTTGTTGGAAGAAATACATTAATTTATAGGCAATACCCAGGCCTATGTAAAGGGAAAGTAAAAAGATCTTGCTTTGGGCAGAGTTATGAGATAGGTATGACGTGGAAATAGTGGAAAGGATGAGGGGAAAGAATAATAATAAAGAGAACATTGTAAGCTCTAAGAACTTTTGAAAAAGCAAGATTTTTACCCACTGTTCTTTAACTTCTGATACAGATTTTAGGTATTTACATATAAACAGAAAACATTATCTGTTAATATTCAGGCAGTCAGATACTCAAGTATTTTGTCCCTTTGCAGGAATTTAAAATGCTAATGAATGATTAGTCTTCAGTAACAAGCTTCCTAATTTCACTTGCAATGATTTAACAAAAGTGTTTTCCATCTGGGAGAGCTGAGAAACAAACAACTCAATTTTTGGCAACAGCTTTTTTAATTTATTGTTCTTTCTGAGGTTGCGTTATGGTGGAGCAATGTAAAGGGAGTTATTTGCTGGTTCTGGTCCCTGTCAGAAAAATACACGTGGGTAATCTTATTAGCAGAGGAAAAATTTATCCAGAAGACTTATGTCAACATATTTTCTACAGCTTTTTCTTTAAAAGCACAGATTGAGTATCAAATTTTTCAATGCAAAGAACCAAACATTTATTTAAGATGGAATATTCAAATCTTTGAGGCTTATTTCTAGAGTAGCGATTAGGGAATTTTGGGGCCATGTTGCAAAGCTCCAATAAATGCATTATAACGTAGAAAAATCTAAAAGGAAAGACATTGTGGATTTTGTATAAAAAAAACCTCCTAACTAGCTAAAAGTGCATTTATAATATTTTTTTTGTAGTTTCTTAAGGCACTTTATTCTCATAGTGCAATACAATAAACTTTTGAGTTATGGCACGTGTCAAGAAGCGTGCAGAATGTAGGTATTTTTTTGGTATTCAGTGTGGATATTATTTAAAGACAATGCTGTGAGATATCAGCTGGTATTTTCAGCCTGTCCTTAGAAGCTCCATTTATTCCTTCTTCATTCCTTTCCCCTCAGTTTCAAATAACTTATTTCACCTAATTTCCTTTAGAGTTTTAAAACGTGCCCCTTCAAAGTGAGGTGTAATGGAGATGTGAATGAATAATTGTTCTTTGGTCTAGTGCACTTGCAAAGTATTTACCTTAAGGTTTTTTTCTTTTTGCAGTTTAAGAATTTGACATGTAATGAAAATGTCTAATTCAGGCATCCTAGGTAATGGAGAAAAGCATGAATGTTTTTGCTACAGCAGTATCTCTGTTGACTGCTCAGGGAGAAAGGGGTTGCTACTGTGATATTTTCATCACATTTGCATAAATAAGGTTCTCTGCCTTATATGCTTGCTCTAATAATGTACATAATGTGCGCTGTCTAGCCAGGGAGGGATCACAATGTGGATGCAACCATTTACATGGGAAATTCCTTTAATCCTGACTGTGGTTGTGCATGTATTTAGAACTGTGGATGTCCTTGGAGCAGGCAGTTTATTCAGCACTTTGCAGCATCAACCACTCAGTCTTGAAAACACAGAGAAAACAGCAGCAGAATTCATTCTTTGTATAAATGTGCTTAATAAAAACAAATGGTGCCAGCTACAATGGCAAAATGTTCAGGAGAGAAAAGTGTTTCCATGTCATGTTGTGTCATTGTGGGGAATATCCCTTGTAAAACTAAAGAAGGGAGCTATTATCACAATGGGATTGTTAATACAGACATATTAAAGATTTAAGTTTTGGTTTTTGTTGTAGAATTGTTATGCCTATTTCTTGCTTACATTGGCAGGTCTTCTAAGATTTCCTAAGTAAAAGTTTAAAATTAAAATATTAGAGGCCAGTAGTGCTGCTGCTTTTATAGGGAGCTTTGAAATGAAAATGTTTATGGTCAATTAATTCCTATTGACTTCAGTATACCTAAGATCAGACAACAAATACCTTCTTTCTCACTGTCTTTTTCAGCCTTATTGAACTGGAGTAATCTCTCTCTCTCTCTCTCTCTCACACNGCTCTCTCTCTCTCTCACACACACACACACACACACACACACACACACACACACACACACACTCCTCTCATTTTATTTCTCTCGTTTGAGAGCTTGAAAGGAAATGGGGAACTGAAAAAGGAGGTGGTGGGCAGAAAAAAGGCTCTTCTGTCTGGCAGTAAGTGAGTTGCAGTAACTTTGGTCTTGCAGCCTTGTTCCACACTGCGGGGTAGTGAGTGACTGAGATCTGAATCACATGGCTGTGTGAGGTTTATGTGCTAATTTTCTACTCTCCCATGCCAGTGTGAAATCCTGGAGTGTGCATGTCACTTGTCAGACTAATTGAACCTCATCAAAGTTAAATCAAAAATGAAGATTTATATTAGTAAGCATAAACGCTCATAAAATTATTTTGCGGTTATTCATTGAAGGACTAGGCCTTGAGTTTATTTGTTTTTATTTTATACAACTGTATTAGATTGCTTTTTATGTTTTTCACACAGTGTAAGGATCGGTTTATTTTTATAATGTAACAATTTAACTCTAATTAGGAAGTTGTGCAATGAAAAACCTTAACATTTAAGAAAATACTCTTCCTTTAAAGATTCTACATGCTGGATGCAAGTTAATGCTGTTTTCATTAGAAGTTTTCATTGAGTCCCATCTGTTTAAATATACAGCAGTGATGAATTATTAATGCGTAGTGCTGTAAGAGAATAGTCATTTACTGACAGAAAACAGCATTTGGTTTGATACAGGAAATTAAATCACTTTATGCTTGTGAGGCTTGTTAATTATATCTGAAGTAAAGGATTTTAATTGATCTCAATACTTGCTGTGCAAATTAATATTCTTCACTTGAATGTGAAAGAATGCATGACCATTTTTTATTCTGATTTTGTCCTTAATGTTGGTTTACGCTGTTAAAGGAAAAACCCAAACAGTAGTTTTCAACAGCTAATAACAATTGGGTACAAACATGATTTACCATCTCCTCAGCTTTCAGTAGATGGAAAAAGAATAAACAACACAACCCTCATCTTTAATGTATTGGCTCGCATGAAAAGATGGTTGTTTATTAACCCCTAGGCAGCCTTCACAAAAACCTCCTCGTAGTCTCTGTGTCAGATTTGGACTCTGGGTTTCTCAGCCCACCAGGAGCATCCTGGGCCGCTGTGTCCAAACCCTTCTCTCAGCACGGGCCAGAGGTGTTGCTGGAGGCATGGCTGTGCATCACTGGCAGCAGTGGCTGGGAGAGGACGGTCTCTCCCTTGTGCAGTGGCAGTCCCTGGACTCTTGATGGCCTCTGCTGACAGGGCAGCAGCAGGTTTCATGATTGCACAGGTAAAGTCAGCTTTCTGATGGCTCTGCATAGAGAGTCCTGAGGAAATTTGTGACTGCTACTGGAGAAGACAGACTTCTGTTTGGGGGCAGGAGAACAAGTGATTTAAACTTTTTTGTATAAATAACCTAAAAAAAAAAAAAGACACTGAAGATATGAAATGTGACATTTACACTTAAGACCAGGCAAATTTTAAGGGTTTGTTCACTTGCCTCAACACAAAGTAGAGAAAAGAATTAGGAAATCTTCAAATTATGAAATCCATGTGGAGCAGGAGACCTTGAGGCAGAGACATAGACAGTACCAATCTGTTGGGGTACCAAAGTCAGGGGATGTTCTCACCTAGCTCTTGTTGACTCCCTAGCTCGACTCCCACTGTGATGCTTCTGTGTATTTCTTTATGCTGTGTTTCATCTCGTTTAGACCTCGGGAAAGGTCTAAAGACTTGAGAGGTTTCAGTTCAGTTCAGCCATGCTAACAGAGGTTTTACTGGAAGGAAGAGATGAACTGGAGATAATGAGTAGGCAATGACTAAATATAACTCAAAATGTCCACCCAACCTTTTTCTTTTCAATTCTCTTGTGGGGTGGCTGATCCTGGTGGGAGGAGTGAGAGAGACCAAGCAAAAAGAGTCTCCTAGTAGTGCTCTATTTCAGTCTCAGTGCAAAACATGAAACTTTATGCAGGATTTCTGTTCATCACATCTGCAGCACAGGCAACAAATACATTTTATTCTTGTCTCTTGAATCTGTTAATGAAGCTTATGATTTTTTCCAACCCTATCCCTTAATGTGACTACAGAATTTCTAAGATTTAGACAATGTGGATACAGCCTCTGTGACCCAGATAGTTATGGAAATGCAAACCCGTGCCTCTTTAACCAGTATAGCGCTATTTTTTTGTCATAGTTTTGTGTATGTTAATCCACTTTAAAAGCCCATATATAACATGTTCATTAGGTTTAACACTGCTGTATGGCATATGTGGTATTTACCAAGACACATTAGGAAGGTGGAATATTTAAATCTGAATAGCATATTTGTCTATAAAATGAAATAGAAAATAAATAGAATTAATTTGTGGCTTGGGGATGAGACCCAGGATGGAAATAGAAAGCATAATAGAAGGAAATAATTAAAAGGTGATTATTGCCTCAGCTGGTTTCTTATCTGCTTGGGTCCAGAGTGTTCAGAGACCAGAGCACATTTCAGGGCAATTGGTTGCTGGAAGCTTTCAGTCCCACTGCACCTTCCTCATCTACTTCTACACCCCAGATGGAACCTTATTTACCAACAAAAAGTACAGATGAAGGAATTGATGGAGCTCAGTTTGAGAAGATTAAAAGATGTGCAGTCAGGTTCAAATGCTGTTAAAAAAAAAAGAAAAATAAATGGAAGCATGGTAAAACTCATTAAAAAAGTTCAATCAGCTTTGTATTTAAAGGGTTTTAGCAAAACACTTTATCCTGTTTAATCAAAACTCATTTTTCACTAAAAGATAATGATAGGAAATTTCCATCCAATATAGATATGAGTCTGTCTGCTGGTTTGTGGTCCTTGAGGATTCATTCTAGAGGCACTGGAATATGCCAGTAGCCATGTGGATGTGTTTCCTATCAGAAACATCAACTTATTCCTGTCCTTTTCCACAGTCAGGATCATTTTACCTAGGCTGTACAGGCACTATGTAGGCAAAATGTCATCGGGATGGTTTTTAATGCTACCTTAATTGAAGTCGGGGACATGTACTATCAGTGGAAACTGTGTTGTTGAGAATCAACATTACACACGGATCCTTTCATTTCCCTAGCATGGATGCTGGTTTTGGTTTTTATTCATAGCAAAAAGAAAGGGCATTATCCAAAACTCACGCATAAAAGCTTCCATCCTCTCGCTGTGAGTCTGTTTTGGGGTAAAAAAGCAGGCCTGGCCTGTATCTTCTGGAAACTTTTATATTGGGATCACAACAACTCTTGGTCATGAGATCAGCATGATATTTTGTATTTTATATTTTTGGCAAGCTGACAAACCCGCTAATCCAGAAAATCGGTATTGAAACCTGTAAAAAAAAATGCTTATGATGCCGCTTTCCAAAGTATTTAATCCCTTTCAAATAGTTTTTCTATCAAGTATTACAAACTGTCCCAAATCTTTCAATGCTTCTTCATCCCTGGCACATGTACAGCTTTCAAATGATACTTGTGACTTTTTAATTCTGGTGAATTAATGTGACTTATTAATTTCAAAATATGCCTTAGAAAAGAAGTAGTTTTCATTAAACATCTGTAAAGACATGATTGCCAGAGTTTTGCTTCAAATAATATTATGGTAACTCAGTCAAGAGCTATGGCATCAACTTTTAAAGTAATAGATATAAAATAACAAATATTTACTAATTATTTCTGTTGCAATAAAGTTTAGTTTATCAAAGCTATGAAGAAGTCCTAGAAACCTCTTGTTTTTGCAACTAAAGGAGCATGACTAGAGGAATTTTGTTTATTATAATTACAAAACCCAATCCCATGAGTAGCAGATGTTTTGAGAAAGCTGAAAAATTAAGTTAAGTTTTAATGAGAACTATTGTTCTGATTAAATAATGCATACCTCCAGCTACAAAGATGTTAAATTTAGAGATTCTAAAATCTTATGTTCCAGTCTTAAAAACAATTAAAATGTCTTTTTGTCACCAATTTAAACAATGCTTGAGAACTAAGAATTTTAAGTGTCTTCCCTGAAGCAAGAAACACATTAACAATAAGAAAGGCTTATTCCCTATTGTACTCTGTGAGCTGTGTTTTGCAACAATAGCTTTTTGAAAAGAACTAACCTTCACCAACCTCAATTGCTGAAATCTGGAAGTGAAGGATGTTCTTTGGTACAGGAAAAATGCAAAGATCTACGTATTTCATGGAATTGCTGCACAATGTGTACAGTCCAAATAGTAATCTTTCATACAATATTTTATGTTTTGAGTTTGTTTTATTGACCTCATTTCCATTTGTATCTCCCAATCAACTCCTGCCTTTAGATTTCATGTGGATTATAAAATATTCCAGAAAATCGATTCCTGGAGGATTGATTTTGAAGTACCAGTCATTGCTTAGAGTTCTGTGTGCAGTTAAAAGTAGTTATTAGAATACTACAGTATTTAAACCTTTCTGGAATAGGCAAGGATGTCACTGTGCTCTGTTGCATTATATGTACTCATTTCCTTGGATTGCTCTGTTCTTTGCTGTCTTCATTATCTATTGTAGAAGTCTTGATGAAAAAAAAAAAGGCAACATAATAAAGATTATCTTTTTGATTGCAGCTAATCATAAGCTAAAAATGCAGAACTTCTTAATTATCTGGTAAAGCCAGCAATTCTTTAGGGACAGAGCATCTAGTTTCCTTTCTTTGTATTTTGTAAGCATATAGCTATTAATCATGGAGATCATAAACTCAACATTCCTGAAAATGTGCTAGTTAAGTAAATGCAACTGACTTATGATACACCTCATAAGAAGTCTTTGGAGAGCTACTTATTTTGCTTTGTCTGAGAAATTGTGGGCACACTGTGAATATGCTGTTGAAATACAGCAAAGAGAGATCCATCAGCTCTGCCTAGGGCCTGGAATAAATAGGAAGCCAATTCTCATTCTTCACAATAAGTTTTATTTATTAATTAAGCTATCTTAAAATCTATTTTAACATATTGCTGGTAACTTTGTTGCTGGTCGTGGATGGAGTTAGGGAAGTTAGCTCATGTCTGCATGTTTGATTCTGATCTAGAATGAGTACAAAGCATTTTGGCATTGGGCTGGCACTGCAGGTAATGGGATTTTTTAATTAACACCCCCCCCAAACAATGGTCACTTGTGTGTATGTGGACAGAAGTCGGTTGTGTAACTCAGTGCTTTGCAGACCTTACAAATCCTGATATCAGATTCAATAATCCAAGTGATAGATGTAACACTTTGCATGCCAATTATTTTTATGACCTTCTATGCCTGCCTTAATACTTCTCTTTGCGTTGTTGTGCTCTGGATTAATTCATCAGTGTAACGGTGTGACTGAAAAGGTCACAGAGTGCTGAAGGTCTAAGCTGCATCGCAGCTCATAGTTTGAGTACCTGTAAGAAAAGAAAGACAGAAATGTGACAGGTGAGACTTTTCCAAATGAAAATAAGAAACAAAGTAGTTTTTCCAGCACAACGCTTATGACAGACCTTGTCAATGTAATTGCTTTCAGTCTGCTAACATTAAGATTTACTTGAGCATTTTGACCAGCATCCAGCTCTTCTTCTCCCTATGTAATTCTTCCTGTTCTCAAAATTAGCATTTGTATCTGAACTTTAATTAGCTTCTTAATAAACAAACCACATCCAAGCTAGAAATTAGGCACCAGTCTACCTGTGAATGGCGACTAAAGTAATTCCTTTGCTATAAAATAGGTGATTATGACAGTCCATTCATTAGTTAGAGAAGAGTATATACCTCTGTAGCCAGAGGAAGACATATTTTTAAAAATTCATAATAACTGTCTAATTGGTTGGTGCAACCTTGCAATGCTCATTTTGTGCATCACATCTGGTACAGTCAACTTGGTGACACTGTGAAGCATTCTGGCTTCATTTATTCAGCCAAGAGGCCTTTGAGGTGAACCTGTCTTAGACTTTCACAGGGAATTTCCTGAAGGCCAAGAAAAATTCACTAGCACTTAAAAAATCCAAGTGACTAGAAAAAGCAGAGTGATATGAAAACTTACATGAGGTGAACTAAAACAGTGAAGGGGAAAAAGTGAGGCCCACACTTCCTTTGGTAAGATGCTTCTGCTGGAAAAGCTGGTGTGGGACCGGGAGCGTTCCACATCAGGCTCTTGGGAGAAGATCATAGCTGGAAATACCAGCTGGTTATTTCTGCCTGCTTGGGCTTAGTGAATGGTGTTTGCTGTGAAAAGGTCACATAAAATTTTAATCAGGGCAGAAGTAAAGGCATGGGGAACACTGTGCAGCCAGACAGGGAACCTCCCACACTTTCCCTTGTGCTCCTCCGGAACAAGTGCTGCTTTAGCAGGGACATCTTTGTCGTGGAAAGCACCTGTGAGCCAGCAGGAGCAGCCTCTTGGTGGGAAAGTGCCTCCAGGACCCCCTGCTGGAGCAAGGACATGAGTGCTTACTGCCATTCTCCTGTACAAGTTTTCAGTTAACAAAAATGCTATTTCCTGTGCTAAAAAGGTGGGAAATGATCTTTTTAATTTAGTAAAAAATGCTAGACTGGTGCCTTCTGATTACTTTGTGAGACTGAAAAAGAAATGAAGCAATTTCTTTAAAGCAGAGTAAAAAGCTCTGTTCAGTTAGAAAAGATCTTTCCACTTGGCCAGTCAAAGAAAATTTGCACAAAAAATCTAATTATGGTTGCTCTAAAGTACACATCTTTTGTATCTATACCCTGAATATTTTGTTTGTTTGACTGGGTTTTTTTGGGGGGGTTTAAGTTGTTTGTTTTGGGGTTTTTTTTGAAAGTGCTGGAGGCTCACTTTTTATAAACTATTGCTATTACCCTAGGACAGAGCCTTTAGTCTGTAATGGGAGTAGTAGTGGTCATGTATCTGCTCTTACCTAAGGTAATAAAGATGATGAAAAGCTTTGAAAATTCAGAGCTCCGCCTTAGTTTAGCTTCCTTAA
>WAAG01000909.1:244-12371 GCA_013390105.1 Tichodroma muraria
AGTTAGCACCCTCCACCACAGTCAGTGAAATGGTGTTGATTTATATCTGCTGAGGATTGCAGCCATAATTCTTGCCTCTGTTTTTGTACATGTATACAAATATACTCACATCAGTTTTCAACAGACTTCAGCTATCCAGTGCAGCATTGTGTCCTCCATCTGTTTATATCTCCAACAAAAATTTATGCTGTTAGTCACAAAAGTGAAATTATTCTGTATCCTCAGTGACATTGAGATAATAGAATTTATATTGCACATATGCTTGTTTACACATGCAAGAACTCACAGTCATTATTATTGTTGCTGATTTATGTTATTGCCATCTAAAGCTGCATATATTAATGTACACCATTCATTTAAAACTATTCCAGAAATAAATCATCACATAACAAACTAAGCTAACAGATGAGTATCCTATTATTTGCCTCATCTCTAACTATTCCAATCCAACTACCAACCTTCAAATCATCTTTTAGCACTTCATGTTCCATTCTTGCACTTTGAGCTCAACTGTTAAAGCTACTTTGAAGGAGAGATACAACAGAAGGAGAAATATACAACAGACTTTGGGAAGCTAAGGAATCTTGAAGTTAACTCACTGAAGAATTGACATTAAACAGCTTACATATTTCAAGCTTTTAACAAATCATATCTGAGATCTGCATGATACAAATCAGACTGAAATGTTGCTTATGTGCAAACTAATCCCAACACAACAAGGAAGCAGTTATCAGCCAGGCTTTTCCCAAGAGGATTTTTCTGAATTAATTCTTTAAAAGTCATCATAAACCTTTCTTTATCTACTTTTTGGCCTACTTACCTCCTTATATGCTTTTTTTTGCCCTACCAGCCTACCTTAGGGTGCCTTACCCCTGCATCAAGAATATTATTTCTGATATTCATCTTCTTAGGCAGTATGGCAAAGTTTTGCTGTGCTATTCTTCAAAGGTCATATCATTCAGGTAGTAGCTATGCAAAACCTGACATCTCACAATTTATTTCTCTCTGCAAACGGACACTCAGTTGTTTAACAAGACACTNNNNCAGTTGTTTAACAAGACACTGCCTTATTGTTTAGACAGAGTAGCACTGACTTTGTAACTGAACTCAATAGAAGCAGGTCCCCAGGTGATTTAAATCACAGTTATCTCACTAAAGTCAGCACACTCAGTGCTGCCAAGTTAAAATGATTAAAAACATGAGGTCAAATCTGTGCCTTACTTTAACAGCACATCTGGGCCTAAAGTCAATGTTTCCAACACCCAAATGTCAGAGAGATGTCTGTAGTTTTTCGAATGCTGATTGATCTTTAGAACCAAGCTACTCAGCCTAGGTCTACACTATGCACCTCATGATCCCAAAATAAGTCATTTGTGGGGTTTAGACTGGTTCAGAGATAGTCAAGAGCTGAGGGGGGAAATTCTGGATCGCAGTTCTGAGAGCTTGACTTTACCTGAATTCTGCTGCTGGCCTCCAGCTCTGTGTTGGATCTCATCACTAGCTCCTGTAATTCCCATGGAGTAGTGAACATTTCAGCTTCACCCCTCTACATGCTCGAGGCCAAAGCCTTGCTCATGTCCCACTTACATGTTATTCTGAGAGTGGCAGAAATGGTGATTGCATGTGAACTCAGCAAAAGAGTGAATTCTCTACATTGAGACTAAAAATGGAAAAATTGGACCCTTCTCATTAAATAAATCATATAAACAATCAATTTGCATATGTTTTGCATTCTTGGGTATAAATTTTTAAATATTTTAAAGGTTCAGGAAACCTTGGGGGATTTAAACAGGAATCCCTCTGAACTGTGATTTAAGAGTTACTTATCCCTTTAGAATAATGATTTACTGGGTCGAAGCAGTTTTAGTATTATTATTTTTTAACCTACTGGGCTTTCAATGCGGTTACTTTCAAAGGAAATAAAACCAGATGGTAATTGTAGATTAGAGAAAAAGAATGAATTCCCAATTAATTATTAAAATTGACTGTTAATTTTAGAAACTTGTAGCAAATTGTTCACAAAAGGAAGTTTAAAGCTACAAGAACATCCAATACTTTATTATTTCTCAAATACCCTGTTCACAAGAGGTAAAAAATTATTTTAAAAATTGGAGAAATCACGTAGAGAAAGTAAATGACACCAGATATATACTGAATTGCAACAAGGATCTATTCCCCTTCTTATATCAGAAAATCACTGAATGAGTAAGGCTAGAAGAGACCACCAATGGGGTTAACTGGTCCAATGTCCCTGCTCAAGGAATATACATGCACGTACACTAACCCTACAAAATGCTGAAGATCAATATGTGTCTGTGTTACAAAGATGTATGTCTCCGTTTCAGTCTTAAGGCAGAGTGAGACCAGATTTCCACTAATTTGGAACTTTTTTTTTAGGGTTAAAAAATTCATTCCTTATGGTGATGAATTAAAATATTTCAATGGTTTTGGGCTTTGTATGAATGAGAGAGTAATATCAGTAATATCAGAGATGCAGAAATGTTCAGACTAGCCCTTAGTTTCATGGCACATCTTGGGAGTCAAAAATAATGCAAGAGAATGTGTGTCTAGTCCAGCTGAGTGAAGACAAAATATTTTGCTTCAAAGAGAGTAGAATCAATTTATCATGCCTAGACTATGGAGCAATCAGCTACTCTGATGTTCCATGGCTTCCTTGATAGTTAAGGTACTTGGATCCTTTCAACTGGTGGTGAAAATATACATTTTCTTTCCAAGTTTGTTATCTCCCTGTTTTTCCTTTGTAAACAGAGCATCAATATGTGCGGCAGTAGGGAAGGTCAATTTAGAATAAATTTAATATCAAAGTTCTCTTTTACTTTCAGAAAAGGCTGCATAAAATATCCTCCCCTTCAAAACTGATCTATTCCCTCCATGTGTGCAGTCAGTTCTGATGCCTTCAGTGACAAACTGTGACTTTACCAGCACATTTTTCTGCCCTTAGCTGTGTATATTCAACACTATAAATGAGAAAGGGCTGCAGCTCCAGTCTGTGAGCACCAGCGAGGGAATTCCTAATGTCCCAGACATACCTTCATGGAACTCAAAGTTTTATACCTTCAACACCCTTTTCTTCTGAGATTGTAAAGTCAGGTGAAGTGTAATGACTGGGACAATGCAAACAATGATAGGACCTGGAGCAGGGTTTCAGAGTACAGAGTAGATTTTGTACAAAGAAAGTGATGAAGAAGTGCTAAAGTGTTGATGAGAAAGAAACCTCTGAATATTTGCACTGGGATCAATACAAGGCCCTGCTGTAATATGTTTAGGGATCTGCTTCTATCATAGTATTGTGGTACATGTCAATTATCCAGGGGCTCAGCAGGCACTGGTCACTTAACAGCAACAATAAAGGAGGAAAAAAACACATCAGTTAAACTGAATAAAAATATTGAATCCCCAAATATTAAGCATACATCCAATTTGGCAACTCATTTGACTGCCTAAGGCAGTTGGTTTATAGAGTCATGTTCATTCCACTTAATGTTATTAACAATTCCCAGGGAAGTACTGCATAGTTACAGTAGCTAGTACATTAATCTTTATCATATGTGCAAGAGTGGAAGCTTGGAACAGGATTATGAAAACAGAGTGCTTATTCTTTTATCTCCAAACTGATCTCTATGCAGAAAATATTGATCTAATGAGACTACATACTAACTGAATATTAACTTCCCTGGGGCTAGAAATGCTTTTCCATCAAGTAGTGGGACAAATGCTCTTGTGAGAGTTTTGAGCTCTAGGCCTTTGGGCTTCTGCTTCTTCTCTTCCAGTCAATGTGGTTGGGTCATAGGATGCAAAAAACCTCATATTCTAGTTTTACACATGCTGTGGGCTAAATTAATGGTTCTGCATGGAAATCATTGTAAAAGCACAAGTCATCTTCCCCAGAGATTCCTTTTGCCTTTGCTCTTTAACATTGGGGTGTTTCCTCTAAAAAGCAAGTGACTCTGGATGTACACTCTTTGAAAAAGACCAAAACCACTGGATCTTCCCCTTTTAAGGGAAAACAAAGCTGAAAGGAATCCAATTGTGTTCACGTTCTCAAAGTCTACTTTGTATGTAAGAATATAAGAGAAGCCAGTACTGGGTCAGATCAAAGGTCCATCTACCCAGTGTCTATCTCCAGCAGTGATCAGCACTGGATGGCTAAGGTAAAGAATAAGAGCAGGTCATAGATATAATCAACCTTTCCCAAATATTACTCCAGCCTTCAGCAATTAGTGGAACAGGGTCTTCTTGAGCCAGAGATTATGACCTCATATTTAAAGGGTCTTAATGGATTTTCTTCCACAGATACGTCCCACAATTTTTTGAAGTGTGAATTCCTGTAGAAATTAGTTCCACAGATACACTAAATATTTTATGAAGAAGAACGTCTTTTTGTTTGAATCAAATCTAGACCTTAGTGGATTTCATTTCTCCTACCCCTAAACTTGGAAATGATACTGAGATATTGTTCAGATTTATCTTCCTCATGCTGCTCTTTATTATGAACTACTATGAATGATGAAAAAATCCCACACCACTATTTTATCTACACTTACTCCTATCTCTTTTTTTCTCCATACTGAAGAATCCTACTCTATTTAGCCATTTCCTATGCAGAATTTGTTCCTTATCTTTATCATTTACCACCTAGTTCTTCGCTATACAAGATCCTTCAGTAACTGACTCAGGAAACATGTTCAAAGCAATGACACTAAGAAAATCAGCTGACTTTAATCCACCGATTTCAGGAATTATGTTCCACGATGTACAGGGATAACAAAAGAAGAAATGCACTTTGCTGGTACATTTAATTTGGTTTACTTTGTTGATAGAAGCAGATGGGTGTAAATTTTATCATTACATCACCCAAAGTCTTCCAAATACAGTTTAATATAGGTCTTATGTGGTTAATATAGGTCTTTGTGTGGTCACTCTTTTTAAAGTGATTTTCAGAATCTAATTTAATGACAGAAGTTCCCTTCTCCTGTTCTTCCCACACCACCAGCTAAAGCTTACATATCCTTCTAATGAGAGATAGTTTGTGAAGTAGGTAGATGGCCTAATCAAGGACATTATGGGAGGACATTCTAGAAATGTATAAGTGTTCTGACAGACACTGTGAAAATTCAAGGACAACTTCGTCCTGAAAACACAGGCACTACGTTGCTGGGGAAATTCCTGAACCTGAAGTGCTTGGAAAAGGGGCTGAGTGCAGGGGTGAAGCTTGTCCTGATTTTTACATTCGTCACTAAACATTTGCTATG
This sequence comes from Tichodroma muraria, assembly GCA_013390105.1. Taxonomy (NCBI): domain Eukaryota; kingdom Metazoa; phylum Chordata; class Aves; order Passeriformes; family Sittidae; genus Tichodroma; species Tichodroma muraria. Next base: position 5,518 of record WAAG01000909.1, read on the forward strand.
GGTGCTGTTGATGACGGTCCCTGCAGTCTGACCCAGACAAACTTCTCTTCTAAACCCAGGCTGCCATGTTCATTAAGGCAGCCCATCGACAATACACGGCCCATTAAGATCACCCTTTCCGCGGCTGCCGTAAACGCCGCAGGAGGCTGCGCTCTGCCCGACTTTCGCTGGGAAAGAGGCGATGCTAGAAAATAGGCGGTGAAGCCAATGCCGCTGGGTGGAAGCCCGCCGAGCTAAGCCTTCCCGGCCGCCTGCAGCCCCTTCCCACCCCTCCCGCGGCGGCGCGGAGCTCCCAGCCCGCATCCCGGGGTGCCGGGAGCGCCGGGAGGCAGCCGGCTGGGCGGCAGGAGGGCCTAGGACCCAGGGGGACGGCAGTGGAAGGACCCAGGCTTTGGTGCACACGCCTCCTACCAAAAAANNNGGTTTGCCGCCCCACCCTCCCACCAAAAAAAAAAAAAAAAAGAAAAAAAAAAAATCACAGCCCCGTGGAGCTGGCGCTCGCTCATTCAGTTTTCTAGAGAGATCTGAGCCGGAACCCGGGAGCCGGGAGATCTTTTTCGCCCACACAGCTCAGAAGCAAGGACATCTACAGGGGGAAAAAACCCACCTCACGCAGCCCCCCGCCGCCCCACGGCAGCTGCCGCCGCTGTGCAGGTATTTGGATTTGCCTTGTCTCGGGTTGCGCAGGGCGGCTCTCGNCCCCTTCCTGACTGCCCCGCTCCCTGCCTGCTGCCCCTTCCTGCCTGCCCTGCTCCCTCCTGCCTCCTCCTGACTACCCTGCTCCCCACGCCTGCCCTACCTCTTCCCTGTCCTGCTCCTTGTCTTCTGCTAGTCCTATTCCCCCCCGTTCCCTGCCTTCTTCCCGCCAATCTCTCTGCCTGCTCTCTGCCCTACTCCCTGCCTGCCCAGCCTGTCCTGTCCTGCTCCTCCTGTTCCCTGCCTCCTGTCAGCTCTGGCTGCTGACTCCTGCCTGCCCAGCTCCCTGCCTGCCCTACCTCCTGCCTCCCAACATAGCTCTCCTGTCTGCCAACCTACCTCTTCTGCACCTGCTTCCCTGATGCCTGCCTGCTCTTTGCCCTGACTATCTCTTTCCTCTGCTCACTGCTTTCCCTGTCTGTATGTTCCCTGCCTCCACTGATTGCCTCATGCCTGCCCTGACCCCCTACTCTCTGCCTCGTCTGCCTCTTACTCGGCCTGCTCCCTCTCTGGCTCCTTATCCTGCTCCCTGCCTCTCTTCTTTGCCCTGCTGCCTCTACTTCCCTTACCTCCTCTCCCTCCTCTGCTTCACCTGCATCCCTTGCCTCTCCTTGCCCTGCTTACTGCTTCCTGCCTCCTATATAACCTGCCTCTTCTTCCTCCAGTCGTCCTTGCCCTGCTTCTCTGATTCTTTTCTCTCTGCCTTCCTGCATTCTGCCTTCTCTATCTGCTCTTCTCCCTGCTCTGCTCCATTGCCTCCTTTCCTCCCTGCCCCTGTTTCCCCACATTCCTCACTTTCCTGCCCTTTCTTCCCCTCCGGTCTTCCTTCTCCATCACCTCGAGCCTCAATCCTTCCTGAAAGGGGGCACGAGACTGTAAAACTCAGCTCAGCAGCCCAGGAGATGTGCAAGGAAGATTAAGAGCACAAGTTGGAAGGAAAAGTCCAGATCCAATTTCAGACCGGGGAGAGATGAGAAGCATGTAGAGGAAAGGGTTAAAACTGGGAGTTAAGTTAATGAAGTAAGGACTACAACCAAGAGTTGACATTCAGGAGCTTGTCAAACAGCAGTAGATACCTGTTTGCTCCTCAGCAAATTGACGCCTGTTTTGACAACTTGTTCTCATTCCAAAGAGGGATAAGCAATTAAAGGGAGGGGGGAATGTGCCAGGTCAGTCGTGTATTGCTTTTCTAGTGGTAAACAGTGATGGGTGCAGGGAAAAAGTGAGGTGAATCACGTCTAGCATGTGGGTCCTTCGCTTCAGGAACTCAAGAATTAAGTTTTGGTCCCTGCAAGAAGTGAGGGTGTTCATATAGAAAATAAATGCAAAGCAAATAAAAGCTGGATAAACCCCATGCGTGCTACCGTCCTGACTTTAATTCTGTTTGCAATGGTTTAATCCTGAGAGAGTGAGGAAGGTCATAGGAGGAAGGGAGTTTCCCCTTTTCAAAATGCTGATTCCTCAATTTTGACAAGCTCTGTGAATAATTAAGGAGCAGATGGCTTTTCCTTTTCTGTCACTAAATAGTGATAGGATCATATTTGGACAAAAAAATTAAATTACAGAAAGTCTGCTTTCATGTGCTTTCTGAGTAATCAGATGATAACATGGATTATCTCCAGTATGAAAAGTTAGTACAATGCCAACATCTACATGAGATGTTATGTAACAGTATTATGCCATGCACTGCATAGCAAAGATACTGCTTTACTTTTTCCTGTAATGATAAGTCAGATAACCTTGTAGAGCTTTTCCTCATTTGCAGTCTGTATCCCAGCTTGAAGTTTACAGGAGCAGCTTGTGCCGTTGTGTATCTATTGTAAAATGCTGATGATTATTTCAAGAATTCTGTTGACTCATCTACCTCTAAAAACTATTGAGTATTTTCTAAAAATTAGACTTTTGTAAGGCAAACACAAAACAATGAAAGATGCTACAACCTTTTCAAAAAGCCTTCTTAATTCATTATATCATAATTTATAACAAAATCTGTTGCACAGACAGGATACTCTGAGTAGCACTGAGTGCTGCTGAGTAGTAGTGTAAGCAATGCAATTGAGCTCAGCAGTGGAGGAACTGCAGAATCCACGCCCTAGCACTGGATCATAATTCTTTAAACTCCATGTGCCTTGAACACAGACGTCATTTCACTGAAATATGTAACACAAGCCTCCTCGTTTTCCAAAAAAAGGACCATGTCAGTTGAAATAGTAATGATCAGTCTCATAAAAGGATGGGGAATATTTCCTTCGAAAAGACTGTAAACTCATGCGGTTATTAACTTAAGCATGGAATTATTGAAGCAATTGTGCTATTGCTTGGCAAGAGAGTTTTATTTTCTCTCACAGCCTTGTACTGTAGTGTCTCTGGCATAGACACAAACAAGTTGTGACAATTGGGTACTACTAGTCAAGCAAAACAAAACAAGAAAAAAAGGAAGCAACATTAGTCTCTTGTAGCGTGGAAAAACTGAGCATGGTTTTCATCAGATGAGCTGTAATTCCTTTCCCTCTTGATCTAATGCTGCTCCATTGATTTAATTTGAGAATTTCCAAACACTTTAGTGGAATTTTAGTTTGCTTAGTTTGGGGGTTGCTTTTGTGGGGTTTTTCCCTTCTTTATTTATAGAAATAAACTCCTTAGGTCTGATACATTTCTCCACTGAGAAAACAAACCCACATGGTATTATAAAGTTATATTAAACTTTATATCTGCAAGTTTGGGAGAAGTTTCTGTGTGCTTTGTGTTTGTGCTTAGACTTTAGTAGGAAGGAGAGAAAAAAACCCAGGAGGATTGCATGAATTCCTGGGTGCAGAAATTCCTTCCCCTTCCCCNCCTCTGGCATGACATATAAAGCAGAAAGAAGTCAACACTAATATATCACCATTGCATTTCATATTTTTTGAAAAAACATAATTTTTTAAAACATGGAGAAAAAGAACTGAAAAATTAAATAAACTTCATGTTATTAAACATGCAGTACTGAATATCTTGTTAATATGTTTTTTTCCCTTCTTTTGTATATCTTTGTGCAGATGTTGTAACACAACTTCTACGGCTTTTAGGCATTTTCAGACACCAATTCTATGATTGTGTGCTATCATATTTCTACACATAGCTTCATTATGAGGCTTGGAGGTCAGAATTCATATTTTGCATGCTCTTAATTTCTGCTGCAAGATGTTTCTGTATTATTGGAGGAACTGACCTCTGTCCCATAGTGGCCAGGGTGCTTTTGCTTGGTGATGTTCGAATTATCACTGACGTGGAAGTTCCTCATAAACTGCTGCTTCTTTGGCATGCCACAGGTCAGGCCACACATTCCCATAGGGTTTTGCAGATTATCTGTGACTGGTGAATATTTACAATTTAAAAGCTATGATTTGAAGAAAAATTTAACCAAACTCTTGAGGTTAAGGCTGTTTTGTTTCACTTTTTTATTTCTGTGTTGTATAGGTTTCCCTTCTTGGCATGTGGTCCAATTCCTTAATATTCAGGTAGTTAATAAGTTTTGCACATTTAGGTCAAAAGATAATGGGGCAGTTTTTTAATTTTACATTTGCTGGACAACCTTGTCTGTCTCTCCTCCTGCCTGGCAGCTTGTAGGAATAGCAGGACAACTTCAGGTCAGTGCTGCAGACATGCCTGCCCTACATACTGTGCAGAGAGCAGTAAAGATCAATTGAGTTTCTGCCATGTTTTGTGCTGTGCCATGGCTAAATTACCACCACTGGACATTTAGATGTAGCCTGAGGGCAATCTGTAACTAACTCAAACTAACAAGAAGTTTGTAGAATGAGTAGGAATGCTTGATGTGTTGTTTTTATTGAACTGAAGGAAACATTAGTTTTTGTGCCTGAGCTGAGAGATTCTACCCTGGGAAAATGTGAGAAACTATCAAATTCCCCACACAGCTGTTACCGTCACAAACATTCACTATTTTCATAATGACAAGGAGCAACAAATCCCTAGTGAAGGTTTACAGGAGCACCAGTACTTAGAGCAGAAAGACTTGCAGTATTTAACTTATTTATGTTCACTGGGAGAACCTAGTGCTTTAGGAAAAACTACAGAGAAGTAGTGGTGAGGCCACAGTTGGAGTGTTGTGTCCACTTCTGGGCTCCTCAGTACAAGGGAGACATGAACATATAAGAAAAAGTCTGACAAAGGGTCAAGGGGATGATGAGGAAAGGTTCCCTGGATGTTAACATGTGGGCTTATGGCTCAAGAGAGATATGATCTGTTCCCAGCTCTGTGGAATCTCTGTGTCCTCTGGGATCTCAGGCAAATCACTCGAGGCTGTGCTTCTCCCTAAAATCTGTGGAAGGTACCAGGGTCTCACAGCCAAGGACAAAAGTGAGTCAGTTTTGCTCATTGCTCTTTTGAAATTGTTTCATGGAGCTGGGGTAGGCTCCTTTCTAGGTCTGACTACTCTACTTCCAGTGCAGGTTTCTACTAAGGTACCACAAGGCCACAAAGCACCGTGGGAACCATTCCTATAGGTACAGGTATGGATTCATCCTCCCCTGTCCTTATGGAGCAACCCCTGCTAAGCAGAGCATAGCCCTAAGAGATTTTCCAGAATTAACATCAAAATATTTTTCAAAAAGAAATTTAATGAGATGACACCCACATTCTGAGATAAAATCATTCTATATTACCATTTTGCCTCCCTCCCTGCCCACGCCCTTCCTCTCTGGCATGATTTCAGCAGTTAATATCTGTATAAATTCTAGGAGTTAGGAATTATATAATGAGCCAAACCTCATCAGTGATGCCTCTTAATACCAGATGAGGATGAAATGTTAGTGCCTTCTCAGTTTGAAAATTGTGGTAATGAAATTTCATATGGCAGATAGCTTCAGACTGGATGGGAAACACTCGATAGATTAAGAGACAGCTAAAATCTTTCTGAAACTGAATTGGATGGGGAAGGGCCAAATGGACATGACGTGTTTAAAGAAGCAAGTGGTGTCACAGGGATTGGTAAGCGGGCAGGAACAAAATGATCCAAACAATTGCCATCATCACTGAAGGCAGGTTTAGGCCAATTTTCCAGGGCATGCAGTGCAAATAGGGATTGATTTCTGACTCAGAAGCTGTCACTGGAGAGAGAGCAGTAAGGCATACTAAAATCTTTGAATGAAAAATGATTTGTATACTTTGGGAAAGTATTATTTTCATTTTAATTTTTATAGTAAACATTACTATACATTTTATTATTAACTTCTTTATTTATTTTTTTTTTTTTAGGATCATGCAAAAATATAAGCTGCTTGTCTGAAAATTGTATCCCACTTTCAGTATGCTACCCATGCTGAACACTCACTGTCCCTTGTCATTCCCTTGTTGGGACTGAAAATGAATTAGACAAAATTGTATATGACACCACAATTTTGGTGGAAATTTCCCTCCTTGTTTTAGTTTTAGTATGTTGTGTTTCAAATCTCTGTAATTTTTTTTTCATTTAAGGCTGAATTTTGTTCCTTTGGAGGGATGATTTTTTATAAGTGGCTATGAAAAGACATTGGAATAGCAAGTAGTCCTTTGGGAACAAAGAGTCACAAAACAGAAAAACAGCTGTTGAGACTGTAACACACTCTGGTGTGCCAATACAGAGCAACAATATTCAAAATAGGAAAAGAAGGCCAGGATCTTCATTTGGAAGAAAAAACAACCCTGCACCAAACTGAACAAAGATGTAAACATCTAAAAAATTGGCAGATGGATCAGAGCTGTACACAACACTGGAATAGAAGGAGAAATTGCCATGTGTGGGAGGAGGTGAAAATGGAGATTAAGCTTCTGTTATATCTTGGGAATCAGAATAAATCAGAACCATTTGAGAAAGTGCAGCGACAGTTAAACTGGGTAGCTATGGAGCACTAAATTTATTGTTCAAGGTTAGCAGTGGGAGAACCAAATCATGAGCTGATGTATATCAGGCTCTGTGAAGGTAATGGTGCTAGTGTGGATTGCTAAACTTCATGATTTGCCTTATGATTCTGAGAGTGCCAAAATTGTCCATACATATTTTAGATTATTTTGCAATATATAACTTCACACCAATAAAGTATTTTAGTGCTGTCTGTTCCGGGTGATAATCGGGATAATTTATAGATAACTGTAATCCATGGTTATAGCTCAGCTCACTATCA
>WAAG01000939.1:334-26404 GCA_013390105.1 Tichodroma muraria
GAAAATAATCCTGGATTATTAAAGGAGATTTGTCTTAACTAATGAAATAATTTAGTAATTGCAGGTATTTATAATTAGCAATGGTAAGGATGTCCTTGAAAACAATTGATTATTTAATTACCAACCATGCTCTGTTGCTCTAGATCACAGAAGTCACTGTTACAGTGAAGTCTTTATCATGCCTGAGTCCATGCCAAGAGAATATGTGCAGCAGAGGAAGCCCTCATTGTGACACCTGTAATTCATCCTCGGAACTCTAGAATGATAGAATTGAAGCAAACTATATGCACTGATACCATTACCGGCTCTTTAGGATAATCTTATATTTCTCTGAACTATTGACACAAGCCTGCAAATATACAGAGTTCAAGTCCATCTTTCTGCAGTGCAGGGATTACCAGCATTTGTTAATCTATTCATACTTTCTGCTCTTGGCAGATCCCTCTGAAAATCTTTTGCAGAACGATCATCTTGGGAAGGGAATAATTTCCCTTTAGTTGCATCAGCGCAAAAGTGGAAATGAGGACTCTCACAGCAGGAGCCCCCTGTTAAATACCTTGGCACGAGATATGGCAACATAGCAGTCAAAAACTAATCACATGAAAAAGGAAAATTAATTTGGTGGTCTCCTAGCATAAGCCAGTTGTGAGTATTTTAAAGATGCTTTCTGGGTCTCTGCTATGGCAGCAGGACAACCATTGGGAAAAAAAAAAATATGATGCTGAAAGCCAGACTAGAGATACCTTGGCAGGCTGTGTGGGTAAACTTGCATTGCTCCTGCCAGCACTACAATTATTAGATGCTATCATCCCCTCGCATTCACCAGTACATGCAAACTTTTAAAACAAACAAGCAAATCAACCACACAATGAAGTAATGGGCTGTTTTGCATCCCTCCTGGCACGGATTCAACCTCATTCATCTGATAGCCACGCTACTGAAACCAAAGCACAGAAAACTCAAAGTCAAACAAATGAAAACGCATAGACTTATTCTTGTACTCACTCTCCCAGACAGCGCAGGAAAGGAGAGACAATACAGAACATTTGCAGCCGTATCTACGGGATGACAAGCACTTAAAGCCATTCCACAGCACAAGCTCCGACCTAGTGCTTGTGCCAAGTTTCAGTGACATGCTTCAGTAACACGAATTGCTTACTGTTGGGCTTCATTTAACCATCCTGTTTCTAGCAGTTCCTGAACTATGGCTTCTTCTCCCCGAGAATACAAAAGCCCAAGGTATGAGTTCATTGCTAAAGAACGAAAGCATCTCAGCAGCCCAGGCTGCCTGGTGATTTGCTGAGCTCCTCTGAGCCATTTGAGAGTCTTCTTCTAATTTAACTGTTAAGGTTTAAGCTAAAAAGAATCCACCCAGTGAAGCACTGTATCTGTGCAAGCATGACCCTAATCCAAGATAGGAACAACTCCCCAATAAGATTTTTTTGTTGTTAAACTGGGGAAAAGTAGTGCACTTAAAACACTACAGTGTTTGCACTGTAAAGACTGAGGTTATTAGGGTTTTGCAGAAATGCTGTGGTTTGGTCTCACCTTTAGAAGAGATGCAACTGAAGTGCCTTTTTATGCTTTTTATGAATCAATTGACAGACAACACACTTTTTCCCACAGAAAGTCGCATTTGCCTCAGCGCTCCAAAGCAATCTGTAAAACTTGCCTCTATCACTGACTAATTATTACTGTTGAACAAATGTTTTTCTAATGCTTATATCTGAAGCCATCAGACAAACTATAATGTGTGACCAGCCTTTGTATTTGGTAATAGCCTAATGTGGCAGAGTCAGAATCCATTCATTAGCTCTGGCAGGCAGCTCCAGCCTTCTGTGCAAGGAGCAAAGATTAATGCAGACATTGTACTCAGGGTGGCCCTCATACCATGAACCCCATGGTATCAGCTTCATTTACAAATCCGGAAATCTTTTTTTTTCTTTGCTAAGGAATAACATCATTAATGAAATAAAGCGGTGATATTCATAAAGAGACATCACAATGTAAGACAACCCAGATTTTTACTTTATTTACACATAAACTAGGATATTCCTCCTACTTAGTTTAAATTATATGCCACTAGCTGTTTCCTGCACCCTCAAATGCACTGGGACAATTTTTTGATTCAGATGTGACTAACAGGTGGGAAAGGAAATGAACCTACTTAGTAATGTAAATAACACCTGCATGCAAAATAGTACCATATTCCCAGAAAACAATTCAGGCATTTAGGCATATCTTTTGCTCTATCTTCTTCACAATAAGCAATCTGTTGTATAATGTACTGTACTTTCTCGCATTTCCGGTTTGCATTTTATGTTGTTAGCTAACAGTTTATTTCTGGCTTTGTGAGGTGGCTTAGTTGATGTCATTCTTTTCATCCTAAATATTTGTTCCTTATAGTAAATTTATCCTTGACACTTCAGCTCATGCTGACAGGAAAAAGTAATTTAATAGAGCAATTTAAGGCTTGGATCCCCAAGCTACTTGAGCATCTGCTTAATTGGATTCTGAAATCACACTATGAAGAAGCACAAAGACTCACAGTCTTACTGTGAACTGGGATGTTTATTTTCTGGATTCTCTTTATTTCATTCATTTCATTTTATATCTGTATTTTAATTTCATTCTATATCTGCCATCTATTAGCCAGGCACAATATGTAAACACTAATAAACATTATCTAAATTGAACTGTAAATACAACACACAATTATTCTGAATTAAAGTTGAGTAGATTGTAAGGAAATAAGATTTCCTGAGAATATATGCTTAAACTACCCATGCCTTCTGAATGTATCCATTTAGCTTAAAAGCAAAACAGAGATAGCATATCTCTTGCAGAGCTTCTCAGGGACACCAGACAGACTACCCAACATGTCTTGAATAGCATTTTCTTTTACTGAAACAAGAGGCTGAAAAAAAGGCAGCATTCAACTCCAATCCTCCTTCTATATAGAAAATATACATTCTCAAAATGGAAGGAAATTGTCACAAAAGTATGAGTTTGTCCATAATTTCTTAAATTATATGTTTTTCATAATTCCTTTATGTGTGGGATTGACAGGAGTTACACTACTGTAATAAATTTACTTTTTCTTTTCTTTTTTCAAAGCAAAAGAAGTTAAATTTCAATAACAATTATGACCTCAGGGAATCTAGGGTTTCACTTACAGAATGGCAGTGAGTTTGTACAGTCCAAGACATCCCAGGAAAGCCATGAATAAGTGTCAAGATATCCTATTTCTCTACTGTGTGTACTTCTCCATCTCATAGTAGCTTTGTTCCAAGTACAGTTCTGTTTGGAGGTTCCCATTCCTTTGAACTCAGTTTGCATCACTTCAAGTGTATCAGCAAAGTCTAGAGTCCTCAGATTGTCCTGCATGCACACCCTCAACAGCCCCCAGTCCTGCACATTAAGACTCACTCCATCCTAAACAGCCTCCCCAGAGGGTGGGGAATCTTTCCATTGCTCAGGGCAGAATTAATGCATTTGCAAAGATAAAAAGACCCCCCACACCTTAGTACTATCCAAGAGTAATGCCTAAAGAAGTAATAGCTGCGTCCCTTGTGGCCACATGAGATGACATCATGGGTCCTTCCAGCCACAGAGCCGCTGGTTCCCCTGGCCCAGCCATTTCAGAGGTCTTCCTGAATTGAACATACAAGTGATTTCTGCCCTCCAAACATCACCAAAGCCATTAATCACGACTTCATGGTATACACAAGGAGGAGAAAGAAAGAAAGAGAGTGGCAAACTTCTCTTTTAATATCCTTTTGCTCTTTCCAAGTATTTTTAATAGAGACATTTCTTCAGTGCCTACATGTATATACCTACATGTTATTATAGAAAGGTAAGAGGACTGATCTAAATGCATCAAAAGCTGAGAAAACTGTGCTTTCAAGCGGATGAGGTGTCAAAGCCTGCTGAGCATTTACACACTGTCAGAGCAGAGCCTGGAGCAGGGACTTGCTCAGGAGCAGAGACAGGAAGCAAATGAATCTGGAAGGAACACATGTCTAGTGGAGTTCATAGAAAGGCTTTGTGCATGCCACAGGGCATCAATAATATACCTTTTGTTAGATATAATAAAGTCTTGGCAAAGACAGGTGATGACTCAGGAAGCACAAACAAATAGAGAGAGTCTCTGAAAAAGTAAGGAAAACAACAGCAGCCCGTTTCAGGTTTAAAAGAAATATTAACAAATCAAAAGCAACATCTGGTGACTAGTCTTCCCACCACTCCAATTTAATTCTTACTGTGCTCGATTAGTGTTCAGAAAAGTCCAAAGGCCATGAAAGACAGGCAGTTAGGAGCTCCTACCCTCAGACAGATGAGAGATCATTTGTCCCCTAAGAAAGCTTCTGAATATAGAGCAGAAACACCCTCATTGAAGTTTCCAGAATGGAAACCAAAACATTTCTCTGAGGATATTTTTCCTCTGCTCTTGGGCTGGTAACCTGATGTGCACCTTGTCTCTTGAACTTGCTTCTCGGGGCACTGGCGTGGTCGCAGCCTGTTGGGTTGCAGGCCATGCAGAGGGACCCAGAGCAGCTTCCCTGGGTACTGGCTTCCCTCGGAAGGCAAAGGCAGGCAAATTTGATTCACTCTGCATTTTGAACAAACCTTTACCATGGGCACAAGAAGCTACCTCATCTTACACAAGGGAACAGATTAGTCTGCTCAGCTTCCATCCTGAAAGTATGCTGGGCTGTGCCTTGACCAGAGAGCTCCAGCGCGCCGTGGGTGAGCACTGAGAGCCTGACAATCTGCGGGCGGGCGCTCTGAGGAGCTGACACAGGAGGCGTCAGCCTCGCCTGCGCTGCTGGGTTTTGAGTTGCAAAAGGGTGTGGAGATGGCAGGCAGTGTGGAAAGCAGCGGTCAGTGTTGGGCGTTCTTCATCTCATAAACGTTGCTAATGCATGGCACTGCAAGCAATGTCACACGCATGAAGCCAAAGACACCATTTCTCTGTGTTCTGGGGGGGCTTTTAGGGCTGCCCTAACTGAAAACGGGGCTTTTTACATTCATTTGAAGAAAACAACACCCATACTACTACTAACTTAGAGTCATCAAAATGTACGAGGCTACTAATATATCATAGTGACATGTCTCAGTAAAGCTTTGGAGACAGAAGAGAAATGCCAGTGGAAGACAGGTTTTATGGTGGTGATGTCTCTAGGCCAAATCTATCCCTTGCAAAAACTGTGCTGACACCATTAAAGACACCCTAAGGATGAATTAGACTCATTACATCTTACATTACATAATGAGAGCTGTATAGGGGAATTTCTTACAGTTTAATTCCTACAGCTTCTAATATTAAATAGGATTTGTACACCCCTAACCTTATATGAAGCTTTCTAAAGTATTTCAAGGCATAATCACCTAGATTATGTAACACTAATTTATGAACAGGTTTCCAAAACACAGATGCCTCACTAATACAAAACTAATTTATGAAACAGGTTTCCAAAATGGAAATGCTTCATTGTTTGGCTCAGGCTGTTTCCCCACATTTCTATCTGCTGTTAAACTGCAGTTGAAGCCCCACTCAGAACAAGACTGCACTTTCCATCTAGAAGTGAGCCCTAGGAGAGATGAGAACATAAAAGCTACTGAGACTTTGTGATCTCCATAGAACCAAAATCTCTGTTGCCAATGATAAAATGAGCCATTCATACACTGAAAATCTCTTTCCAGAAAAGCTATATTCAGCTGTCTTCTTTCAGGTACCAGAAAAATAAAATTCAAGGCAAAGGACTTGTCCTTTCCACTATGGATTAAACATCGGTAAAATGGAGTGTATACAACAAAGCTGAAGACTGTCTGTATGGTTGCAAGTTCTGTGCTGCTTTCAAGCCTCCAGAATAGAGCTCAGCCTGACATTGAAAAGCTTTGTAGAGGTTAGTTATTCTCTCAAACTTGACAGAGTCATAAATCCAAGGCACTGTGCAGCCAGGCACAGAGCTGTGTTTTTTTTTTTTTTTTTCCAGGCTGAGAACACATCTGAAACAACACGCTCAGACAGTATAGTATTATTTACTTATAGCTGAACTTAGGAGATCGGGTAGCAGCCTCAGAAATTATCCCAATTATTTGAAATTGCAGTATAGTGTAAGAATTCTGTCAAAAGAGAAGAGTCCAAGAGGCAGAGTACTGGGAAAACTAAGATGGTTTTTTGTTTTAATAAAGCAAAATGAACCAAGGCAAGCATTCAAAAATAAGTTACTGAAAACCATTTTATAAACTAGCTTTAAAATCTCTTAATAGCATTAGCTTACCTTTTGTTTTGTCTGAAGAAATATATATGAACCAGTAATGTTCTCATGAGATTTCATTACTGAAAAGGCTCATTAGAAAAGGCATTAAAATACTAATTACCTCATAAACTATTTAGTTGTGTACCCACTGGGATAGTACTTATGAGTGCTCAAGCTCTTCATAGATCCAGCTAATCAATTAATGCTCATTACAATCAAAAAGAGTATGCAGACTGCAGCATGCAGGAGAAATAAATAAGTCAGAGGTTAGCAAAGAAAGTGATTTGGCTGTAATCGAGCCTTCCTTTGTAACACAACTGTTGTCTGCTACGATTTAATTTTAATCAGCCTTTTTGATACTTCTGGTAACGTGACTCTTCTTGTCTCAAGAATCTCAGCTATTGTTACTGCTCCTCAAAGTACATAATTTATTATGGGAGATACATCAAATGCTACACGGAGATTCAAGTGGACAGGTAGGGTTTTCACTGATGCCATACTAACATTACCTGCTGGTGTGTAAAGCCAGAGGAGAGGGGCTTGGGGGTGTGTCCTGAGTGGCTTTTGCCATCAAAGAAGAGGAGCAGCCACAGAGAAAAGGATGTACTGCTGGCTGTCCTGCAAAGCAAAGTCCAACACCAGCCCCTGCCTATCCTACAGCAAGGCTTGGGAAGCGTCAGGAGATGTCTGCTCTTGAGAACTGGGCTCTCATAGCCTTTTACAAACACTGTGGGGAAAGGGGTCCTGCTTTACTGCCTGCAGAGATGGCACATGTGCTCCTTCACCTCCGGACTTTGGTCTGTTTCTCTTCACTGGGTATGGTGGCCCAGTATCAGCACTGGAAGCACCTGGAGCCTGAACAGAGCCTGTTGGGCTCCTTTCCTTTCCTTTTGCCTTGGCCTCTGCAGGGAGGCTCCTGGCACAGTGCTGTCACCATCATGTGGATATGGTCCATCACTTGTGATGGTAACATCCCACTGAGAAACAAAGGACAGGAGGCACCTCATGACTTCAGGCAAATGCCGTTTCCCAGCTACGTGTGCATCATGATTTTTCCTGTCCTGTAACTGGCAGGGGGCTCAACAGAATCTACAGCCGATTTTTTTAAACAGAATTTAGAATCTGTTTAAAGACATCCAGGACTTAATCCTGGTCCCTTATCATCCCCTTGACCTGCAACTCAAGAGAGCTTCACTTTTGCTTCAGACATGAAAAGTCCCTGCAGGGAGACCTTACATGCTCCAGAGAAACGCATGTTCATGATTTTTTCACTAGGGAGGGGACAAACCAAAGATGGGAGGAAGTTTAGGGCTACTTCATCCAGCTGGTCATCACCCAGGCTGCGGTGACCAGGAGCCCTAGGGATAGCTTTCCTCCTTCACTCTATAGGAGGAAAGAACAGACTGAATGGGTACTACAAGTCATAGCTACATTATTTGGATTTTTGTGGGCAGTATTAAACTAGCATCATGAGTCATATATACCAGAGTTTCACTAAGACTAGCATAAACACATCTTGAATTTTAAGTGTAGAAGAAAAGGAAGTTTTGCTTTCTAAAATCTTTAAAATGAGATTAAGCTACCTTATTTTCTTATTTCTTACTTAAATGAAGGATTTTGGTATCCTTGAACAATCCCAGTAACCACAAATTTCACCAAGGGCAATTCATTCCTATTTTAATTCTCAATACTGATGTGGTTATACACCTTTTTTCACATAAACTCTAGATTACCTCTGGGAACTCTGTATGCAACTAATTCAAACATTGCTTGGATCAAGTTTCCAATCAAACTAATCCGCCACTAACATGATTTAGAAGACTGACAAGCCTCAGCAAATTCACGTCGCCGAATAAATTGCATTTTCTTTGTGCAAATGGTAGTCACCCTAAGTAAGTGTTCCTTGGATGGATTTTCACATGGATTTTCAGACATTTATTTTTCTTCGGCATTCTAAAGTATTTCAGGAAAAGTGGTTTCTAAACAGAAGATAAGGTATATCTCAAATAAACAGATGGACAAAGTTAGCCAAATTGGTTTAGATAACATTATGCTTGCATAGCAAAATTGCATGGAATGGAGGAGGAAGAAAGACTCACCGTAACCACAGGAAAGAAAAATGGACGTGTGCACAAACATGCACACATTCAAACATCTGATCAATAAACCTAGGGCTCTTCAGACTGTTAGCTCTTACTATCGCCTATCACTGCCTCTAGTTTAAATGAAGTACTCAAAACCCCAGATTTTGTACACATCCACATATTAATGTTTTGGCAGGATTTTTTAATGTAATAAAATTCCTGGAAGATGAAGCTCGAGCAGTATCTGTTACAAGCCTCCAAATAAATAGTTTTCTCTCCGACATAGTCACAGACTGCACACCAACACCAGCCCGCAGAGCAGCTGTGCACGTCCATTAGATGGAAAGCAGATCAGGACTTCCCCCACCCTCACCCTGGGTATCTCCTGGCTGCTTTGTTGGCAGCCAAACCAAGGTTCACGCTTAACCTCGTGCTAAAGAGCCTCTGTTAACAGTCGAGGAACACAGTCCATCCTCTTCACATATATTTGTCATGAACCACAAGCAGCACATAAAGCAGACTCTAGTCAAATCCAGTAATGATGCTAGGTATTTTGGGAAGAAAAAAAAAAAAGCAGAAAGTTGGCACAGTGAGGCGAATGTCATACTTCAGTGTATAGTGGTGTTCTGTCAGAAGCCAGACATATTAAAAATATTTACATAATTTAAAATAATTTGTACAGGTCTAGTAAAGTCTATTTTAGGCTTTGGGCCTTAATAAAAGTTTAAACATTTGCTGGATCCCATTGGACTTCATGTGTAACCTTGGCATTTAAGGCCAGTATTGAGGATATGCCATTACTAAACTCTTCATATTAGTATGAGTGCAAACTNATTAGTATGAGTGCAAACTGAAATACCAAAATAAAAATATAACAATATTTCTCGCGACTTGCAAACAGTCCTGGACTTTATATGTATTTCCAGATGGGAGACTAAAAATGTACTCTATGTTTGCACATGTATATTCAGAGGTGGCTTGTAGTCTAATTTAAACATTCCAGAATAATGTTACCTAAATATAACAATATGAATCATACATCACTTTCAAAGAAATATCTGGCAATTTTTCACTATTAATCACTAGGGACAGATGCCAATACCTGTCACAAAATTGCTGGTGGTATTTTGGTATGATGAATCAATTATAAAAATTTTCTGATATTATTTTGGGGATTAGAGAAAATAATGTGTCCTTAAATATTATGTAAAGAACACCTACAGGAAGCTGGGTTGAAAAATGAAGTCAGATAAAGTTCATATGAGATTCTGGAGCAGTTGTCAAAACACCAATGTGCAAGAATAAGAAGCAAATATGTACTAAATATTTAATGTATAAAATGCTATGAATAACCTTCCCACATATGCTCTGTAGTCAGAATGCATGTAGTCTGTAGAACATTTTGTAAAATACAGAATATGAATTCTAAATATAAAAATGTTAAAGCCAAAAATAAACAAAATACTTACCTGGCAGTATCAAATTCTGGAAGGGCCAAATCTTGCCTAAAGGAAATTTTGAGATTCAGAAGTAGGTCCTCAGCTGATGCAAAAAACATACAATTCAGTTGAACATACAATTCAATTTGAAGTCAACTTATCCAAGTTTACAGCTGAGGATCAGGGCTAAATTTGAAAAGTAATCTTTGACTATACCAAAAACCTTGACTCCGATATTTTAAAGGTAGAGGATTATGAAATTCTATTTTAAGTTGCTTTTGGGGCTTGTCTCCTTTCTGAACACTCAGTAGGAGAGGAGTTGCAGTGAAAAGGTGGATGTTTGGTTTTAAATGATTTCCAGTAAACTGAACAACAAAACTGCAGGAATCCTGTCTGATGCTTTCTATTTTACAAAAGCTTGCTTTCTTTATTTTTTTTAACAACATAATTTTAAGACCAAGCTTTCATGAATGAAAATGTATATCATGAAAGTAACGATCCTAAATTAAAGTACTTCCCCACTGATATTGTTACTAAATGAAGAATCTGATATTATCTTAAAGTAAGATTTGTGGAATATTTTTTCAATATGAAAAAGAGTTGGTTTCACTCTTTTTGAGAGTGACTTGAATATAAAAAATGGGAGAAAAGGAAAACACATCCATGACTAGAAGAGGAAGATTTTGCATTAGTTGAATTCAATTCCTAAAAAATCTGTCAGATTTTAGTCAAATCTTCATGCTAATTCACCTTCAGCTGGTCAAAGTCCATGTTCCCCCTGCTGCTGCAATATTCCTTTGCTATGTCCAGTATTTCACTGTCTTCTTCCTAACGTAAGTTCTTTGAAATGAAGGAAAGAAACTATGTGAAGCAGAGTAACTTGGATGTGCCCACATTGCCAGAGTCCATCCTCAGCACAAGAGCAACAAAGGCAGTAAAGGCAGCTCAGGTCCCCTGGGGGGGCATCCCTTAAAGTGGGCTGTGCAGCAGTCAGAATAAAGGGGATACAGAGCGCAGAGGACACAACTAACTATGCTACATCCCATGCAGTCTGACTACAGAGCACATTTGGGAAGATTATTCACAGCATTTTATACACTAAAATTTCAGATAAACTTTACTGGCCAGCAATTTGATAGTAAAAACCAGAGCTGAGCAAACTTTTCTGCATAAGTGTTTCCAGGGTGGGAGACCCAGCCTGTCCCAGATTTTAAATTACCTCCTCTGAACATAAGAGAGAAGTTGCACTAATGAACATCTGGAAGACAGTATATATCCTTCCCAGCTCTGAGAAGTGTCACCAGCCATAACTGACAGAAGAAACAACAAATGCTGTGAACATTCCCTCGGACTGCACACAGCTTGTAGCAGGGTTTCAAATACGTCTGTGATCTTAGAAGGAGCTCTGCAGGGGTACTCGTTAGTCCTGGTTTGGACATGGTTGACATTATGTGAAAGTAAGTGCTCTCCTGAGATTTCAGTGAAAGCCATGATGCCAGGGAAGCTGATCTCACAAGGCTTCCATCATCTCAGATGACAGAAGTCTCAGAAGATCAGTTAATTTTTGTCATTCTGAGCCAAAATCTCATCAATAAAGTTCAGGAAATTTCAGGGGCATTAAATCCAAACAAAGCACCACCTTCATTCAGATTTGAATCCTAAACTTGTGCCTGCACCCCATGTAAGCTTGAGAAGTTCAGTCTTCCCATTCTTTCACTAGTCATGAAAAACCAGTGTATTGCAACAATTATATTGATATTACCAACGTTAATATTAACTTGAAAAAAAAAAAATACATAAATTTTTCTCTGACATAAATTGTGTTTTCTGGAGCTGGCAGCCAGAAATTATTCTTTGCTTGTTTCAGCCCTTCCACTGACAAATTGTGTGGCCTCTAGTGAGTCACTTCAATTTTCTCTCTCAGTTGAACAGTCTGAAATTATTTACAGGAAGACTACCATAATTAATAAACTGCTTCATTAGCTACTGCATAGTTTTTAAAAAATACTTTTTAAGCCTATCCATAAAGAAGATATTTATTGCCATGAGAATTTTTCTTATAGCTCTTGTGTCCACAGTGGTTAAAATATGGGGCTGGTAAAGTGTGTAAAACCATCTCCTCCACCCAAAGCTCATCACTTGTCATGAGATGCACTAGCACATCCCAATAAAATGCTGGGCTTAATGTGCAACAGCCTAAAGCTCAAAACAATTTCTATTATTTGTGGATCGTGCAAAAATCTTGGAAAACGAAAGCTGTTCATATTCCAAGCAAGAGACTGAAATATATCCATGTGAAGCAGAACTTCCCTGTAATGCAACCGTGTTTTCATTTTTACAGTTTCCTTCCCTGGCTTCACTACCATAAGGGTTTGCTTTTACTTGCACCAGTGCCCACTGACACGCAACTTTACACAAACAAAACCTTTTCTGTAAGGGACAGTTGGGCACCGAACAAATTACCCCTATATAAACAGATGCATTGGACTTAAGTTTCAAAACCTTATGATACACAAAGGCCAACAGTTCATCTGTTGTGCTAGATGATAGCTACAGCAAGCAAATATTGGGATTGTATTTCAGTTATTGCTATGGTTACAAAATCAGGGTGGACACTGGGGAGAAAAGGAGAAAGAGAAACAAATCTACAAAGATAGTAAATCCTCTAAGGAAAGAGGGTGGTGGAGAAACAGGGAGAAAGAGAAAGGGTGAGGGCTGGTGGGTGGGGGAGAAAGCGAGGTCACTTTAACACCCAGCTGAATCAAGGCGAACAAAATAATAAAAATCCAAGCTCTTCTAGGGAAATAGTCCTGATAAGATCACGGCGGGATAAAGTGACACAAAGAAAGAAAAATGCAAGGAATTGTTACAACTTGTGCCTGAGAGAAGCAACGCAGTTCTTATGCACTCGGGAGAAGCAAGATCAGATATTCGGCACATATTCACAGCAGCTATGAGTAACTGAACCGCCTTGCTTCTCGAGTAAGCTTACTGAGACACTGACAGCTTAAGAAGAATTAGTTCCTAACCAGTCTAGTACATAATTCAGAATTTAGGCATGACGGGTACAAGGTCCTGTTTCAGTAAACAAACCAGAATATGATTACCTTCTCCCATCACAATAATACCTTAATCCACAGCAAGGCACACTGTCTACAGGCAAAGCTACTGACCAGGAAAGGTTTTAAAGCACAGATCAGGAGCACAAAATGTTTGGCTTTGAGGACTTTAAAACATAAGCACGGATGTAACAGGAGATACAATTTCAAAATAGTGAGTTTTGTCAACAGTCGCAGAAGCACTGTGGGTATTGACTATACAACAGTCCTTTCTGTGAAAACACTTCTCAGTTACTGATACAGGAAATTTCGTCACAACTATGTTTTTTATTTGGAAGATGTTGCTTCGCACATTTTTTTTGTCTTATGCTGCTTTCATTGCTTTATTGTGAAGTACAAGATGAGCAATCGCTGTTGAAAGCTCTGCAGAGATGCAACATTTTTCTTTCTGCTCAGCAGTCCAAAATCCATGCAAAGAAAAGCTTTCTGGCCCTGAAGCAGTATGTGCTGTTCCACTAAAGGGATTCCATTCCTATCCAGCTTGATAGGAAAACATAGACTTCAAACAGTTTTGTTCAACTATGTATCTTAAGTCACAAAGTGTGAAGTATCTAAACCTAGAGTTTCAGTGGCTCTGATCCTGCCTGGACTGCCTGTGTCAGCCCCTTGCCTGAAATCCACATGAAAATTTTGCAAACCTGGGCCCAGAGCAGGAATCCAGAGGGATGTCCTTCCCAAGGCCGCCAGCTGTCCCAGCCACCGCTGTTTGGGCAGCACTCATTGCTTCCACATCCAAGGGCTGCTGCAATGGCTGAGCCGAGTACCAAAGTGGGGCCGGGGTGAGAGCTTACTCCAGCTGCTTCTCGCCTGGCACCAGACGCGCCATCGCGGCTCACGGGCACATAAACGCATGTTTCTGTGTAAAACGAGGAGCAGCAGCAGACTCCATCCAAACTCAGACCATAACCTGCGTCTGGACGGAAGCCATCGACCTTTGTGGCCGAGCCTTTCCCGTTTGGCTGGCAGGTTGGGTTCCTGCAGATAGCGAGACGTGCTTGTCTTAGAGCCATGCAAAATGCAGCCAGGTCTCTGCAGACAGCCTGGCCTTTCCCCTGGGATGGAGAGCTGAGTGATGCTTGCACTGGGATTTACACAGTCACCAGTAGGATCCGGACCCTTACCTCTGATTAAGTTGAATAAAAGTTAGTGCTGATGACAACTGGCTCACTGTAATTTCTTTCATTTCTCTCCTCCTCTGCCAAAGTTGTCTGGTATTCTTAGGTATATTAGGAGGTTTGGTTATTTTACCATTATAATTAGGAACATGCACTCTACCAATTTATTACTTTTCTTTTCTGGTTACATATTCACTCTTTCATCTAACAGACACTTTTAAATGTTTTTGCTTTTTCTTTTTTTCTGTTCTACCTAGTAATGTTTACAAGGCAAAAAACAACAGCCCACAGTCCTATGCACTTCTGATATGGAAATAATTTTTCTCTTTTCTCTTTTCTTTCCTTTCTTTCCTTTTCCCTTCCCTTTTCCCTTCCCTTTTCCCTTCCCTTTTCCCTTCCCTTTTCCCTTCCCNGGCAAAACTGGTTTAAGAGGTTTCTGCCACACCCTTCATCACGTCTCTAATTGTGTCAGTGCAAGTCTTTGAGGGCTGCATAGTAGGCTTTTATTAGTCAAATGGACTAGGTTTCAAACAAATCTCCTCCTCATTTTCCCTTCCCCTTTCCTTTCCTTTCCTTTCCTTTCCTTTCCTTTCCTTTCCTTTCCTTTCCTTTCCTTTCCTTTCCTTTCCTTTCCTTTCCTTTCCTTTCCTTTTTCCATACACATTCTGTCAGGATTACAGGCCAAGCTACACATATAACATTTAATTTAAATTTTATAAAACTACATATCCAGCAAGTGGCAGACAGAAGTTGTAAAAAGAGAAAAAGTAATAGATTAAATTAAGAACTGTATTTTTAAGTTCAATTATTTCATTTCCAGTCTGCTTTTTATACCTCCTTTCAGAGGCCATAAATTTCTGCTGGTAAAGATCAATGCCTTGCAAAATTCAGATAGAAAGGCACCAGTTCCATCGAAAAGACCTGCTGTCACACAGGCTTCCAGCTGTTCAGTGCACGCTATTTTCCTTTCACTCCAGTAATCCACGCAGTATTGCACTTCCGAGTTCTAAAACCTCCAGTACTCTGAAACTGCAAAACCAAGCTGTATGTAGGCAGTATATTAAGGCAAAGGCACCGCCAGCAGTCCCAACTTCATAATACTTTCAGCCTACTGAACCACATGTTAATATGCTACACGTGCGACTCTGCATAATTTTACCAGGTACACTTAAGAGCTATATGTTTCCTCCTCTTTCCAGTGCAATATATTTTGATATAAAATCAATGTGTGTTTTTGGTGGGCAGCATAAGAGTTTTATCCACCCAGCTGTGAATCTAAGAAGAAAGCAGTATTGATTTAGATGTTCACTCATTCATTTACTAGGACAGTTTTAAAGCATTAGGTGATAACCTAATTGAGAGGCATACTGTGAGGGAAACTGAGATTGCTGTGATAAATTAAATCAGTTCTGAGATGTCATCTACAATACCTTAATACTTGATGGAATGCTATCCTGAAAAAAATTAAACCAGGAAGCAAGCATCTTGGGTGGCAGAGTGTGGCTTTCCATAAATGCCAGGTGATACAAGGTTATTAAAATATGTATTGCTTATTACAGAAACATTACATTAATGCCACACGTATTCTGTATGTGTGTGTAGGTGTGCCTGTATCGATGCCTGTATTGTGTATCAGACAATGCATGTATTTATCAGACTGGCTTCCATTTCCCACTATAAACAAGTTATGAATCAATCAAGGGTGTGAATCCTTTGCCATCCATCAGCTTTCTTTAAAAAACCTAGCGTCACACAGCATCCCTACTGTTATTATTTATTCACATGCACTTTACAGAGGCAAATTAAGTCACATGTGTCACCAAACAGTGACTGACAAACAGGCTGCTGCATGCCAAACTGTGCTTGCACTGCTCAGGTACATACTGCCATGAGGCTGGCAGGATCTGGTCTCACATCTGGGTCTCACATTTAGGGGAGCCTGTCCCACACTCTCTCACGCAGGAGTCCCAAAAGTGCTGATACTCCCGCGGACTGGGGCACCAGACGAATCAGGTCCAAAGTCCCCTGGACTTCTCCAGTTACTTCAGTCACTAGCTACAAGCATCTTAGATGACTCTGTCTGGTGTTAGACACGTACATTCTTCTCGGGGTGGGGCCAGCCAAAGAGGACATAAGCAATGCTGGATGCACCAGCAGTAATAGCATTAGCAGAATCCAGGGAAATCTGAAATTCTTTCCTAATGCAGGACACAGTCTGATAAGGTACTAAGCACCCTCTCTTTTAACTAAGTCACCAGAGTATGTGGAGTATCATGCTTTAAGCATGAGGAGAAAGTGAAATAGTTAACAATAAGAACAAACATCCCTGTAACACAGATGATTCTGATTTAAAATCCATGCATTTACGTGCAAGAAATAATTTTCCTCTGAATATTTCCTGCATTTTTTCTACCTTGTATTCATGTAGAGTATTGTTAATAGATTCATATTGCTCAAAGCAGTGGCTAAATGAAGAGGCTTTTTACATTGCATAAGTGCTCATACAGAAACAAAGTATAAAATTAGAATATAGAAATATAAAATATTTTAAAAACCCCAAGCCTGCATTTGAAAAGAGGAAAAGTCCTGGAACTCTGAATTATACCTCTTAAGAGTTAATGTGTGCAGATTTTTTTTCTACTTTTGGAAGAGTGGCAGAAAGGCCCCAAGAAATAAAGGCTCTGCTTGTTCACTACACCACATTTTGGAACTGATAGCAATTTCTTCATATATTAAAATACCTTCATACATTAGATTTAGGGATGAAAACTGCTTACCTAGATTAAAAGGTAATTTGTATTAATATACAGTTTCAGTTATTAAAGCATAGAATTCTCACCATATGCACCAATAATTTAATCTTGCTCTTAAGCAGCCTCACACTACCAGTAAAAAAGAAGCAGGGGGTGTGGGGAGAAAGTAAACTACAGAATCTTTAGTCCCTAAAACAGATGCCAGTTTTGGATTTATTCAGCCAAGGAGTATTTAGCTTGGCTCAGCTACACTTGCATTGAAAAAACACTTGCCTATTCCAAAAAGTTTTTAACAAGCTCTGCTGCAGATGCTGTTGCCATTTGGCATGTCACAGTCACTGTGTGGTACAGCAGAGAGAACTCTCGACCACAGGTTTTCCTTGGCTGGGGGAGCCAGCATTTTTGGCTATCATTCTTCTTCTGGCCA
Source organism: Tichodroma muraria (assembly GCA_013390105.1). Classification (NCBI taxonomy): domain Eukaryota; kingdom Metazoa; phylum Chordata; class Aves; order Passeriformes; family Sittidae; genus Tichodroma; species Tichodroma muraria. The sequence goes on from WAAG01000939.1 coordinate 17,538, forward strand.
AATGGCTGCATGTTTACGGAATGTGGTTTTAGAGAGAGTGTTAACAGAGGTTGGGTTAACAGCCTAACCCAGACCAACAGTGAGGCGAAGGCATGACCTACCCAACCTAAGAAAACAGAGGTAGAATAAACTCATATATGTTGTCGCTCTTAACCCAGAGTCTCCTGTATGCACCATACCTATAGGAAAGAAGGTATTTTTGTTTGCCTCAGGATAGATGACAACGACTTTAAAAGCTGTACCAGTCATGCAAAGTAGAAATATATAAAAATATGTGGTTGCTTAATCTTGGTCGGCTTGATTTCATTCTCTCACTTATGGCAATTTTACCTTGGCAAAATGCCACTGAAAGAAGTTCAATGAAGTTATTACTGGTTTTCACTATGGTGAGATATCTTGAGAAGATAAAAACCCTACAGAGTTAAAACTAAAAACCTCTGTCTTCATATTTCCATTAGACAGCAGCAAATGGCTGTTCTGAAACTTATAAAGCATTACTACACTGATAACTTGATTCCAAGGATATTAGTCGCAAATACCTCCACAAGAGTGCATATAAAACTGGGGAAAACTTACAAACGTCCACCTGTAGTTTAGTTTACCTACATTAATCCTATATCAGTACATATGTCTGACAAGTCTTGACCTTTTAAGATGTAGAACAACTTTAAAAAAACAGTTTTGTTTTTTCTGTTATGACACTTGACTTGTATAAAGAAATTACGTTTGTCTAAATTCTGATTTCTGAGACTTCTTTTTGATGCATTGATCCATCTTTGTTGCATTCCAGAAAAAGAAAATATCCCAGTTATACATACATACATACATATATATATATACTGTTTGGCATGCTCCTCTGACGCACCATGCTCCTATCTGGAAAAAACAATGACTATGTACACTCCCTCTGCAGCACACACTTCATACTGCACTCTTTATTAACTGACAATTTTCTTTAGATCAAGTTGTGGAGCACAGACACCACTAGAGAAACAGCCAGACCATTTGCTTAAATTCTGCTGACCTGGACCAAAAATCCTATTTAGCAGAGTATGGTTCAGATAGCTCACCCTTCAGTTCCCTCTCACCAAGAGATCAGTTAGGACTAAGAACATCTTGAAAGTTCATAGACACAAAGGCAATTTACTGCAGCATATTAAAAAAGAGTATAACGTATGACTAAGAATGAAGTAAGCAGTGTCTGGCTACATCCCCCCCACTGTCTGGGTAACTGGTATGCAACAGCAATATGAGAAAATACAGTAATTTTTAAAAATTCTCTTTTTACCATTTTGGCTTCTGAATGCATTGGGGGAACTTGAGGTGAAGCACATGGATTATTGAGGTTCGGCCCTTGCATCCCCATGATGTTGGTGTTCATTGACATTTGTCGCTCCATCTTTTAAAAGAAATGAGAAAAAAAAGGTTTGAAAACATCTGGAGACATTTGCAAGAATTTACTCTCGGTTTCTATTTAAATGGACTCAGCTTTATTTCTTCAAGTCATGACTGGGAAAATAACAATCTGTGTCATGTGTATGCACGTAGGCGTGTGTTTCATCAGAATCGGCCCTGAAAACTCACAGCCAATTATAAAGAAAGGGGTTTTTTAATAAACAAATGCAGCAGCCACCCAGGTTTGTGCTTTTTTGTAATGATTTTCTCCCTTTCAGTACAACAACACTCAGAGTTAAGTGGTTTTAAAAGCATCACTGTATAAAATTGTAGCTTCCCCTCCCAGTGCAGCCCAACTTAGCTTGTTAAAAGCATAAATAAAAATCTACAATCTCAAGCATATGGAAAACAAGTTGGCTGTTTTTCCTTCACTCAGACTGCTCAGCTGGGAAGAGTTTTCCACATGTCTTGTAAGGGAACCTTTCATGCACTGGTGAGATAGCAAAAAACAAAACAAAACTCGCTGTTCAGAGCCCTTTCTGCAAGCTAGTCTCACTAGGCTGGGAGGGAGTGATACAAACAAAATCTAGTAGCAGTAAATCCTCTATAAAATAATTTCCTGGAGGGTATTCCCCAAAAAGAGACAAGCCCAGCACGCTGCTAGACCTTGGTGGTAAAGCAGGGTTATGGTGCTACTTCCAGACAGAGCTGAGCACGGCACGTGGCTTTGAGCCAGTCTGCCAAATCTTTGGCTCTTACAAAAAAGACATTTTTGGGTCCTTCTGAGCAATCCAAGCAGGGGAGCTATTTTTTTGTGCCCTGTGGTGAAGCTTTGTCTCCCACCCTCCATGATGCCTGCAAGAATGGGTGCTGGGCTTTGGGGGAATGTGAATATCCTGCTGCCCGCTGGCAGGGAAAAGCTGCCAAGGCCCCCTTACCCTTTCTCCATGAGGTAGGAGCAGCTCCCACTGCCATCTTCCCTGCAGCCCTTTCGGGAGTGCTGTGGGGCAGGAGGAGCAGCCAGTGCTGACAGGGTCTGTCTCGCCTCCACGCTCCTATCTCCAGGGCTCGCAGCCAGAGCGCACCTGCTTGTCTGCTAGTAAAGCTGCCCAAAGGGCTCCCCAGCAGCAGACCGAAGCCACTGAACTTACACTGTTGCTGGATGTTTGTTGCATTTCAGGTTCCTTGGGAATCATGCCAGAAAAAAACTTCCCACAATGACATGTCTTCTAGTTTTTTTTGTTAGACTTCCTGATCGATATTCCAGGAGAGACTTATTGACAAGTTAATAATTAATAACTTATTCATGACTGCTCACATAGCAGCCAAACCTGAATCTTTGTATCCCTGTGGAGTGTTCCCCTTCATCCAGCAAAGGCAGAACAAGCAGTGCTTTTCTCCCTCCCATGCTCAATTGCTCTCAGATTTATCTTGCAAACAGAACAGAGTGAAATGAAGCAAAAACTTCTCTTTTTGCCATTTCCTCTTCTCCGTATCATCCTTACTTTTCTCCACCCCTTACTTGCCCAAATGTCTTCTAGTGAAAAGGTTAAAAGGTTAAAATAATTTAAAATTTGACGTTACAATTGTAAAGCAGCCCTTTGGCTTCCGTAAGATGGGAAATACTCCCATCCCTCCAGAAATGATGAAAGATGAGCAGCAATTGTTACCTAGTTTTCAATAAGTGCAAGTTAACAGGCCAGAAAAGTAAACCACCTTTCTTTCTTGTTAACTGGTTATCTCCCACACCAGAGGATCACTTGGAGTTCACTGACATAACTTATGTGCATTGCTCTTTCGCTCTTTTTCTGAATTCAGAAAAATCTTTTTTTCCAGCACAGACACACTGATCTCACCAACCTGAACAAGTATGAGAATCACAGATTGTAGTCTCATGTAAACTGCTTCTAATCACTCTCACATTAATTGGCATGCCATTAACTTAATCAGAAATACTCTAGTCTAAGGTGAAGCAGCTAAGAAGGTCCAGCTTCCTCAACTCACTACACTGTGTTTTTACAAAATCCAGCAGACTTTCACCTCTGCTTTGATTGAATCAAACACAACACAACTTCCCACCCTGCAAAAAAGCCAAATCAGTAAACTTACAGGCATGAGTACAGCAGAAGATCCTGGCATGGTAGGGTTGGGCAGGGTGCCGGGCATAGAGGCAGGCATAGGCTGTCTTTGTCGGTTGTGTAGGTGCAGTAGTGAAGACAGAGAACCTGGGACAGGCCTAGAAGAAAGGAAAAGAAAAGAAAGCTGTCATGGGCTGTGGAGACCAAAACAAGCCTTACCCTGCCAGCCATTGGTAGGCACAGGCAGCTCCAGACAAGCAGGCGCAGATAAACCAACCCAGGATTTGTCCTTTCCTGCATAAATCAGTGGAACATAAAGTTTTCAAGAAGATGAATCACCTTCCTTCTTCTCTTTATCAGTTAAAGCACCAGTATAGTTCATCTGATATAGCATGAGTGTAAATGTATCAGCTGGTCTCAGTCTGAGAACCTCTGCATAACATAGTGGCTAGCAAAAGATGGTACAAAAAAGATTTTCTACAGACAAACCAGAAAAATCTGCTGGCGTAAGTGCACTGCTCTAAGTTTACCCCTCAGGAACAAAAATGTCTGGGTGATAGTTTTGCAGACTATGACTGAAAATTAACCACACTTAAATTAATTTTGAAATTGTATCACCTGTAAATAAGCTACTCTAAAACGATTCAAATCACTCTTAATCTCTCCTGTGAAAATCTACCAAGCCTTCGTTCCAAAGCAAGGCTACTAATTTTACCACTTAGCACACCACCAGGACACAAAAATTGGGGAAAAAAAAGGTAGAAATAAAATTAGGAAATTACATTCAGATTAAGCAGTTTGTGAAAGCAAAACATACGGACTACAGAAAAACAGAGTGAATTATTTTGGCAAAAGGGGTTCAAAACATTTAGAAGGATTTTTTTAAGTACAGCACAGGGAAAACTGCATGTGAGAAAGCAAGCCCACAAAGAAGAATCATAAAATTAATGGATTAAACAATGCTGAGACTACACTTTGAAAACAGCCTTTAAGAATGTGGCCTTGGGAATTATATTATCAGTTGTGGGGTTTTTTTGTTTGTTTTTGGGATTTTTTTAGTTTTGAAGAAAGTGTGAGTTGCTAAAAATTTTGAGTGAGTGCAATTTGATACCTTTTCAAGCTTTCAAAAAGCTTGAAAAAGTTTTCACATGCAGTGCCTCAACAAACATTGACAGTACAAGTAGGTGTGTTAAATTCTCAGAGAACAGGATGCTCTTCTGTACAGCACATGGTTTAAACTGTTTATTGGGAAGGAAAGTTGCCCCTAAAGGTACAAGACAGACTGGAGAAGAGGGTGCGTAATCTGGGAGTTTGAAGAGCCTCTGCATGGGCTATCATGGAAAAAACCTAAGACGTTTAGAGCCTCTAAACATCACAGTTTATTTAAAGCCTTAGTAGAAGCATCCTCTGCTTCAGTGATGAATCCACAGCTAGACATAAAAACCTCAAAATTGGGCTGACCTGGTCAGGGGAAGCAGAGTCATAACCCTACAGGAGCAAGGGGTAAGGCTACCTTGCTTGGCCTGAACTGTGTCACACCAAATGACATTTTGCCCCTCCAATTGCAAGTGGTACTGGCAACCGTGAATACATAGAACTCTCCTCTAACTTCAGCTGTCACTTCCAGTTATCTAACAACAGGCAACAAGTGCAAAGGCCATGGGCAATGGGATTCACAGACAGCCAGTATGGAGGATGCCACATCCAGGGTCCCAAAGTGTAGGTGCCTGTCTGATGACAAAACCCACCTTCTTCCGACATACAAGTCTCCTTCTCTTGTGCCAAGACTTCAAACCACATAATCCCCTTTTCTTTAAAATTTCCCATCCTTGGACTTGCAGTCCTTCAATATTCGTCTCTTCAACCCTGTTTCCCTAGAAACATTTCTAACCCAACAAATGCCACCTCAAAATCCTTGCCCTGACAATTCCCTCATACTCATACACACTGCTCCTCCCACCCTTCTGCCCTCAGCTGCCCTCTTTTAGCAGCTGCACACAACTGAACCCATCCTTTTGTCTTGGTTCTCCGTGGAGAGAAAAAGCCTGTGTTCTGAAGGATGTTTTAAAAATCCTCCCAGACACATACAGTACTTATTCAGAAGGGGAAGAAAGAAACCCAAAAATAACAACAAATGTATCTCAGATACAGACAGGGAGTTCTTCCTATTCCTCCCTGGTTATCTGCTGATGAAGGAATATGATGCACTTACATCTTCATATCACCTTAAAAAAATTCAAGACAACAATTTCAAAATGTGTGGTGTAATCCTGTGAGAGAGTGCAGTAAGTTCTGTGAGGGAGCTTGAATGAATTTCCGGGATTTGCGGCTCTACAGTCAACTGAGCACATGGCTAAGCCTGGCATGGTGAAATGGATAAGTGGAATTGATGCAGTGCAGGAAAAATGAGCTCAGAAACCATACTCAAAGTACCCAGACCCTGACCCATTCTACTGTCCACTTTAACTCAGCTGCTCCATGTACCAGCACTCATTCACACAGGAACACTTGACAAATCAATAGGACAAGGTCAAAATAGTGTGACAAGCAGATTCATTGCTCTTTTGTAAAGAAAAAAGTGAGGCGGTATCAGGTTGAATGTGAGGTTGATCTCAGTTTGGTTATTAGAGGCTGTGGTGACCCTCACAAGCAGGATCCAATTCCCACTGGCCCATATTCACCAAAACTACTGCCCTGCGGAGCAGCCAACAACAAACTCAAACAGGTCTTCTCTCCCTCATGCTTTAAAGTCCATGTGCCAGTCCATGGGGCTGGAGCCCCATGCTGGGGCATTTGAGGGGCAGAACAGAGTGTACTGAGGGGATGCACATGGGATTTCCTTAAGGACAGCGGGCAGGGGGAGTGGGCAGGAAAGGAGAAAGCACTGTTGCACTCTTCTGCCTGGCCTGGAATGAGACTGAGGTGTTCACCCACCTGCCCACTCTGAAGCCCTCTGAGTCCACCGGCTCAGATGTGTGGGAACTTAGATCTATGGGACAGAATCTATGGAAACTGCACTGGCCAGAGCCACTTGAGTTTTCAGTGGGGTCAAAGTAAAACAAGCACTGTGAAAAGATCCCCCCCCACCACCTTTATTCATTCTGAGAGTACCCTACATACAGACCCTTTGTACAATTCACCAGTTTCATAATAAGCTTAGGTGTTAGGTTGTTTGACAGAAACTTATTTTGGCCTGACCTACACAATTTGTGCAAGTGATTCTCAAGGGACTGCATGGTTTGGGTTTTGCTTATATGTTCCAGAGCCAAAAAAATTTCCAAAATTGCTTTAATGAGTTTGGGAATATGGGGCATGGCCAAAGGGGAATTACTGGTGTTTATTAAAGTGGCAAAGAAGCTTCCTTGCTATCCCCAGTTTTACCTTTAACACTGCCTCATTTTAAGAGAAAGCACATAGTTTACTTTTTTTTTACTTAGCTAGAGGGAAAAAAATCTTCAGTTCTTCAGGTATTTTTTCTAACTACACTCCTGCTAGTCTGTTCCCAAGTCTGTTTTTCAAAAGAGATGCAGAGCAGTCAGAGGAGCCTTGCACTTCAAGGTTGAGCCTCTTTGTTGAAAAGCCTGCAGTGCTCCTGCCATCGATAAAAGTGCTACATAACACACTCCGGATTCCCCCCTCCCATATCAGGGGAACTGACACTGGCCGGTACTCATGGACACTTCCATTGCTCCTACACTGAGCACAGGTCATGGATTTAGCACATGCTCCTCCTGCACACTCACTCTCACGGAGCTGAGGGAATGTGTATGGCACAGACCATACAGGCTGAGATACTCAATTTGTCTAAGACATCTCTTCCAAGGACAACACAATCTCTTTTGTTGTTGCTTTCTATCTGGCAGCAAAGAAAGTCAGTGAGTTTATAATTGTTATTTTTAATGGTGGACATATTGAATCTGCTCCTCTCTTTGTAAATGCTGACGATGTACAGCCTGCAGCCTGTCAATCAATACTGCTGACTGGGAGATTTTCATTCCTTGGCACCTGTGCTGCTAAATAAATAGGGCTGTTGGGCAAACAGCCCACAGATAAAGGACATATAAGATAGAGAACTGGCAGATGCTGAACCTCACTGAAAATGTGGCTATCCGTGGAATTTTTCCAAAATTTAAGAATTCTTAGTGTGTTCCTGCTGTTGGACACGATGGGGTCTCGGTCAGCATTTGTGTGCTGTCTCTCCGGGTGTACGTGGCCTGGATAGGCAGTGTTACGGCGGCTTAGTAAAATACCACGTTAGCCAAGCTGCTGTAGCTGACCATGTTGGCTCTTCTTTCTCTGCATGGTCCTGCTAACACCATGAGTCACTCTTATTAACATTTAAACAGATGGGTGGTACCCTGCTAAACCGTGGTGACTCCATCATGTTCCATCATGTGACTCTAGCCAATGATTAAAGATAACTCCTCTAATGCAATCAAATATCTAGGATATATTTCAGTGTGTGTGCCTCCTTGATTAGTACCAAATACTCCGTCTGATATGATGCAATTGATTGCCTGAAGACTAAATACTACACTCGTCTATTAAAAGACTAGGCTTCCCTTAGCCTGAAGTCTTCAAGGACAGTTTGGGCAGATGACAATTTGTTGCTGAGGTCTCATGAGAGTAGGTTCCTACTGACCTAGACCATTTGGGATTATGTGCAAAGGGACTGATGCTATTTAAATTATCACTGCAGAATGTTTTCTATTATGGTAAAGCACTCCGGGTCAGTGGGTCTTACCATGACCTCTCTCCTGCTCCTTACACCCCTGCATGTAACATTCGTTCAAGGTCATCAAGAATTCCTACATCAACCCCATTTGTTCCACTTCAGTTAGCTCTGGTGTGGAAAAAGTTTAGCCAGAAGTATACCAAGTTGCACTGGAGTAAAGAAACTTGTCTCTTGACTTTCCATAGCCTTCAGACCCAGCCAGCTCACACCAGAGCAGCCCACAGGTGGCTGGTTGTGCTGTGGAAATTTGCCATGTCAGGTCAGCACTGGCTGAGGGATTTCCGTACCACACTGCCATTACACAACAGGCTTGATCAGACTTTCATCGTTTTTATATATATGTATAAACATGTATGTATCTACATATTTGTTACAACAGTGCCTTGGTTTAAAATACGTGGGTGAGACAAAGTACTGCCCCAAAAAGCTTGGAGATCAAGGGAAAAAAGCGTGAGAGTGAGTAGAAGCAATACGGAGACAGAGGTGAATAAGGCAGCAATGATAGCGTTATGATCAATGTAATGAGGAGCAATCACTGCATGCCAGCAGTCTGGATCTTTTCAAGGGATGTCAGTAAGTGCATGTGGTTTGGGTGGCTTTCAGGCTGACGCCCCCAAGTAGCCTACCATACTGAGAATAAGCACAGCTGGCTGCAGTCT
>WAAG01000956.1:775-21445 GCA_013390105.1 Tichodroma muraria
CAAACCAAAATGTTTACATACTCGCATGAAATGGAAACTCCAAACAAGCTGGGTTTGTTTGTTGTTTGTTTTGGGGGTTTTATTCTGTATTTCCACAGACCTCCCTCTGCAAGTCAGCTTCTGGAAAACAAATAAAAGGCCAGAATACAGCAAATAAAAGGAGGAGAAAGTACAACACAAACAGAGGTTTGTTTTGAAATCACCAGGAGGAGGAGGCAACTAGAAGCTAAATAGTTTATCTGTTGTTCAGAATAAGACCAGCTTTCCAGGTGCTACAAGCTTGCTGCAGTAAATGTGATCTAAGTATGCACAAAGACAGGTTGACTCAATTCACATCATATTCAAGTATATTAAGTGCTTGAACACTGTATTGCTTTAAAAGCTTCCTCACTTCAAAAGCATTAAACTTATCCTATAAAGGAGCCAGGATGTGTGTTACTCTTAAAATCCTCCCTTTGAATTCATTCCTTTGGCAGATAGGACTTGGCCAGAGTGAACCTGAGAGTTTTAATGTATTAATACATAAAAAGCAATTTCAAGTGAAATAGAAAAAATATTTCTTCAAAGGAAAGGAAAATTATGGCTAGAAAAATGTTTTTAGAAATGCAAATGGAAACTTGGCACTTTATGTTTCCATATGTTTCCTGCAGCCAGGATGAATTCCAGCAAGTTGTCCTGGATTCCTGAAGAACAAAGAGAAAAGTAAAAAAAATCCTAAGTCAAATTAAGCAGGAGCAAAATATTCCTGTGCTGAAGGTATAAAGAAAATTTCAGAAGCAACATAAAGCCTGCAGCAGTATGAATTAATAGTGAAAATGGAAAAATATAAAAAAAAAAATCAGCATAGATCCTGAAAATGACAGAAAGCATCTGAGATTTCCTTTACTGAGACTCATTTCAGAGCTATCAAAAGAAGATATGAGACATTTTCCATATTTTGATATTAGATAAGTTGATATGGAGACATTTTGCTCTTTAATTCAAATGCTTTTAACACAGTTGAAACAAAAAGTGAGAGAAGATNNCACTTCTTTCCTTCAGCACTTTCAAGTTTTGCACCCAATAACAGACGTTGGATGAGCAAGCATTATACATGTCAGTGTAGTAACACAAGTCACATCTACACTTCATGAATTCAAAAGGATTTTCTTGTTAAAAAACCAAAACAACTGCAGAGCTCTTCAGAAAATGTCTTCCAAAAGTGGATCCATTTGACACGGTACAGATGTAACTACTGTTCTTCTAAAACAACTTTTATACTCCTGGGACCAAGTCAAGCAGGGGGAAGGTTTTAGACTGAGTAAAGGGATCAATATTTGGTAGGATTTTAATATCAAATTCAAAAATTTCAATTAATTTGCCTGATTTTCCTATATATTTTCATCCATAAGACTATATTTAATGAAATTCCTTTTAATGATATTCCAGTTTCTTTTATCATTCCTATTTCTACATATCCACCCTCAAAGGCTTTTGGTGGATTCTATAATTGCACAAATCTACTGATATTTTTCTTAATCCAGATTAAGTGAATGAGAAATGCTCTGCTGAAAGAGCTTCTCTACAAAGCCAAAATCTAACAATATTCTCACCAACATATATTTCAATCAACTCTATCTTTTCTTTTAGCCTCTTTCATTGCTCACTAGTTTAAACCTTCAATTTGTCAAGCATCACCAACAGCTAAAGCATCTTTCTTCTAGCTCTATTTTTATACTTTACTTTCATCTTTTGAAATCAAAAATATTGGAATAGCTACAACAGACCCAAGATTTAATACAGATAACAAGGGTGTAGAAAAGGTAAGATGCTTAAGTTTAGATGTGCTGAGAATTTTAGAAAGGGTGAACCAATAAACTCCTGAAAACCTCCCCTATAGGGCAAACCAATTTCTTATTATTTTTGAAGACTTTGGCTAAGCAGTAGAGAATGTTTAGCATTTATTCAGTTATTATAACACAACATGGAATTTGCCATATTCCAAAATTATTCCTGGCAAGTTACTTCTGAGTCTCAATCTTTTCCAGCCTGGCACTCCATAACTTGATAAATATTTTAGTGCTTGGTCTCCCAGCCCAAAATCCTAATTCCACATTCGCCTGTTGTGAGCTCAGTACCTCAAAAGGAGGCCAAGGGTTCCCAACAGCACAACCAATTAATTGCAAGGAAACAGAGGACAGGGCTGACCAGTGCAAGGAATAACTGAGCACTGAAAAGGTCAAAGCAGTCTGATTTACAGTACTGTCATGTGCAGGATGCATGAGGCATTTCAGTGCTCATTTCACATTCTACAGTGACAATCCCTGTAATGAATAGGAAATGACATATTATGAATTCATTCTTGTGATGATAATTGTAATGAGAATAGTGAATGGTACAACAAATCTAATCCATCTTCATGACAATTTAAAAACTGTAATCCGATTGCCATCCTGGGGTATTCTTCAGACACTTTCTAGAAGAAAACTAAATATGATAAAAAGGCAAAAAATATTGTCTTTCCCGGATATGTTAAACCCATATTTCTTGGAAAGGTGTGTGATCTGTGTAAAACTTACCAAAAAAAACCCCCTTCCATGAATTACATGGAAACTTTGATTTTCCTTTTATTTCAGCATAGTATGTTGTAACTTTATTAACAGACTCTTAAAGGTCACCAACTCTAAATCATGCATTAGCAGAGGATAAAAAAGAAAAGAATTGAAAAACCTTGAGTTATTCCAATAATAATCATATGTTCTGTATGTAAGACAATAGGACACAGTGATGCATTGCATTTAATAAACAAATGTATCGGAAAATCAAACTCTACATAAAGCTTAGTTGCCTTGCAGATTTTAGAACCTTTTTCTTGGCAGGGGTAAAACAGTCTTTCAGTGAAAGATACAGCAGTGCACTCAGTGAAACTTCAAAAGAAATGGTTCCTGTCCCCACAGTTTTGCTGGAAACAGGAACCACAATATTTGCTTATGCCAAGCTGTTAAAAATGTAATCCCTCCCTCTCCCAAGCATGCTACCATCTGATTTCAATGCTCAGAATTAAATCTTGGCTTCACAGCAGACCCTTACAAAAATGGAACCGTGACCCAGCTGGGAGCAGGACATCAGCATTGCTTGCTCATGGCTTCTGTTGTCCCCTCTGTCTTCCACTGATGACACACACACAACACAGCTGGTCTAAACTACCCAAACTACCCCCAAAAACATGAAATTAAGTCTAATAAATGCTTCTCTGAGGTATCCTTCATTTTATTCCCCACAACACCAACATAATTTTCTGTTTTAGTTTTATTGTTTCCTTAATATTTGAGTAATTGAATCAAGTGTGGGTCATAGCATTGCTCCTAACCCAGGCTTGAAATCACATAGAGGAGGGCTCATTTAATGGATCATTGCTTGCTAACTTTATTTAGCATTGCTTGGATTGCAAACCAGTTGTGTATCTTGTTACACAACTGATGGTCTTGTAACCATGCTGCTGTATCAACTGAAATTTATGGCTCTGCTTAAGATTTACTTTGGGAGTGATTTATTTTGTTTTCAAGAGTAATTTGTATTCTAAGAGGGCCTGTTCTAGTAGAAGCTGAAATCATTCTCCAAGAGGTTTACATAAGCAAAAATAAAAATTATAATGACAGTCTGTAATTTTCATGGATGAACTTTTAATAGAAGCACTCTGGTAAACAGTGACAATTTGTGTTCACTTGTAGAACTAAATCACTTGATATGTTGATTGTATTGAATTAGTCACCTGTATAAGTCATGGGTGTTGACTATTGAATTTTTTTAAAAGGTCTTTATTGATTTTTAAGGAGAAAATGTATTTAAAAGGTGGTCCACTGTTGTAATTCTGCTCATTATAAAGTGCTAAATAGCTGAAGGGGACTAAAATAGTATTTGGGAAAAGAGAATCTATTCTTAACTAATTAGCTTTGAATCATTTGTCTAGCTAATCCATGTTCTCAATCTTCGGCAGCGTTCGGAAGGTAATTGAAAACCAGTCTTCTAATAAATGTGGTGAGTGCCCTAACCAGAGGAGATCCCAGCACTCAGGAGAGAGAACAGAAACAGCTGCAAATGGCAATGGCAGGACAGGGGCGTGACCGGCGTCGGAGCGGTCACTGAGACGCCCCAGGTGTGCGCACACCAGACTGGGGCTCACACTGCACGTCAGGCAACAGCCCCCTAAAATCACAGCTCGCTGACAGCAAGGTCACAGCAACGAAACACCTCAAACTGAAAGCATACACCAAGTCAATATGGGAACAAAAATCCACACCCCCTCCCAAAATAGTTGTCCGAATTTGAATTAATATTTATCCTGCTATCCACCCCCCAAAAAAAATATTTGTTCGAATTTGAATTAATATTTATCCTGTTAAGTGTTAGTAATTTGAAGATTTCTGTAGTGATCTAAATGTTGTTGGAGTTTCAACATAAAAATGCCTTCCTTAGATTGCCTATATAATTAAGCCATGTAAGAGCAAGCAGACAAGATTCTTGGTTGGCAGGGTTGGGGGGTGGGGGGATTGTTGGGTTTTTTTTTTGTTTGATTTGGTTTTTTAATTTAAAAAGCAGTCAATATTGCAGTCCTGGGACAGGATGAATAACTTATGGCTCTCAGAAATAGCGTGGCACAGAGAACATATTAAGGTGCCCTAACTAGCCCTGAACAAATGTAAGCGAACAGGCAACGTAAAGCCTTTTATCAAGATATGGCAACCAAATAGACGACTTTCAAAAAATCAAGTTATTCAGCAGAGAGCCAAGAACTGGATAGAAATCAGGAAAAATATCATGCTCTGCCAAATTTCACTTGGGTCAAAACAGAAAGACAGAGCTAAGGAGATGATGCAAGCCTACCTGCAAGCAAGACTCGGAAAGAATGCAGCATATTTCTTTCAAGTTTTATGTTATCAAACTACTTCTTTTAGATTCCTGAACTCTTCCTATGTCATTTTTTGTTCCTTGGAAATCCTTAAAAATTTCTTGTTATAGTAGATTTCTTTTTTTCCTAAGAATATGGTCATTTAATTGGTTTCTAGCATGACTTTTAAACCCATATCAAATCTACCTGGAAACTGCGACTGTTGTGAATCGTAACGTGCAATTTCTGGAGGATTGTGCAGTTTCTATAATCACATCTCACTTCCTCTTAGACCTCTATTATCTGAAACCTTGTCCTGATGAATCCACCAAGTCTGGTGTATTTCTGAAAACCCACAGCTGAGCAATGGCTTGTTTTCAGCACCAGGGAATACAGCCTGCAAACAAAGATAATATCCAAATGCTCTGGATCCACCACACATAGAAAAATCTCTCTGTCGCTATGCATTTCACTGTTCCAATGTGTGTGTAGTCTCTTTATGCTTTAAAAAAAGGCAGGAACATAACAGCAGCTAGTTTTGGAGCTTTGGATCTTGTAATTGTTGGAATAGCCACAAAAACTGCTGTGCAATTTCCTGATTAGAAGCACTTTATAAAAGATTCTAATTGTTGCTTTCTCCCACAAAGAAAAAGAAAACTGAGTAGCTATACTTTTAATTATCTGCTAAGATAAAGCAAATGTTTTTGAGAAAGTGTATCAAATCAACTCTGCATTAACATGAGAAGACAGAAAACAAACAAGTAGCATTTACTTAATTTGGTTTGCATTTCTATACATCTGGCTGAATAGTCAGTCGTATTTTAAGTCACCTCACTTAACATAAATGTACAGTGCCTGTAAATAATACCCTAAGTTCCACAAGTCTATAAAATATAGCTGTACAGCATTAAATGAAACAAATTAAACACTCCAATACTTTGGTTCTATCTCCCATTATCCATGACAATTTCCACCCTAATTTTCAAATAGAAGAATTTTAATGCTTACTCATCCCTTACTTTTATCTACTGCTCTTCTAGTTCTCCAGAATTACAGATTTCTACAGAACTATACATTTATTATAACACTGAATTCAACAAAAGTCAGGACCACAAAGAAAGCAGTAGCAATACTGAAATGCTTTTTGTCTCCTTTCTGTAACTTTCCCTCAAATAAATATTTGTATTCCTTATCTTTTGAAGGATGCTGATGCTTGGAAAATTAGCTACTACAATCTAAGGTGCTATGAACAAGACTGAAAAATCCACACTGGTCATGATCTATTTTGATCAAGCCCCACTTAAGTTAATGGAATTATGTTTGTTAAGGTATTTAAATGAAAAATGTTTCACCAGATACTCTGAAAGCAAAACTACTTTTTTGCAAGGTATATTTAGCCAATCTATTATTCTTGGAGTGAAGTGACTAGTATTGCATAATTCCGTGTATTCCCCAGGGATACAGTTTTTCCTTTTAGGTCCTAAGGGACTTAATTCATGTATCAAAAATTAAACAGCAGTGGGGCTTTAAATTTAAGTCTAAAGTAATTGGATTGTGAGCACAACCTGCCAAGCAGAGGCTGTAAGGAGACTTTCTCCTTTGGGCATGCTCCTGCCACAACTCTGGTTTTCCTTCGGGGGTTATTTCTACTCCAACACCTTCAAGGACATAGCAGAGCAAAAGAATGCTGCAGTACCTCTAAAGCCCAAATGTTATGTCAAATTCTTCCGGTTGAAAGTTCTCTTAAGTTCTCTCTTTGGGAGCAGAAAATAAGACATTTTAGTGTCTTAGGAACTTCCAAGACAGGGCTAGACAGTTCTTGTTCTATGTTCAAGTTCACATGAATAATCTGCCTTCTCTTTCTGCCTCCATGGTGAAATTGTTCATAGTGATAGCTTTGGTTTTCAGTTTAAGTTTGGGATTTGTTTTGTTATTTTTTATTTTGTTTAAGGGGTTGTTAATTTTTTAATTATTATTTGGTTCATTGGTTTGTTTGCCAGTCTGTTTTTTTGTTTGTTTGTTTTATTCAGAAAAGACTGTCAGTCATATCATTAGTCCTGTAATTCAGGAGCCACTTGAATAATAAGAGTTTGTATTGTTTTGTCATTTTTATTGAACAGGATCTCTCAGCACGCAGCAGGCAGATTAATGTCACTGGCCATCATTTAACTACTCGTGCCCTCTTTGATTCATACCCTGCAGTTGTAGAATTGATATTAGCTTTTCAGAGCTGGACAGTAAGATAAATGATTTTGGTTTTGTTTTACCTTGAAATAAGAAAAAGGTCAGAAATAATTTATCTTGGCATGACAGAATCTGACCAGGCAAACAGAACTTCCTGACAATTTGCTTAGGGAAAACTCTCATTGCCTCCAAGCTGAAACACCTGGAAGCTGACCCTTGAAGCCCTCTCCCCAGCTCTGCTTCTTTTTAAATTCTCTTTGGTATGCACTGATTTAAAGGCAGTAAAAGGTGATTGAACACAATACTATTTTTGACAGAGGCAGAGACATTGGCTATTTCCCTCTGGTTCAGTCTTCTCATCCTTTGCAGTGTGGAGAGGACTTGGATCTGCTCTGATGTTTGGACTTACTGGACAAACTACAAAGCAACAATCAAAGCTGTCTCAGTAAAACCTGCAGGCCTGTGTTTTGCCATGGTCCACCACAACACCCTGTGCATTGCAGGAACACACTCTCCAGATCTCTTGTGTTCAAGTATGACAGTCTATTTGCTTTTGGATATTTTTTCTTTTGCTTTTCCATAACAATTTGCCTGAAAATTGTTATGAATGAGTCTGGTTTTGTGAGAAGAGCCGCAGTACACTCCCAACTTTTTAATGATTTCGCTTATTTACTAGAACTGGGGGGAAACCTGACAGCCTGTCACAGACAATGCTAGCGAAGTTGTTTAAATCATCTCTAGGCATGTTCTAATTTAGCTCATTATTAATTTTCTGCCAGGAAATCACTGCCCTAAACCTCTCTAATTCAGTCATAAGTCATTCTAAACTCTCTCACAGACAGCTGATTGAACCCAAGACTTTTGTCTCATTACAAAGCCCAGACGCTTTCAGGCAGAAGACTGTTCTAGGCATTTAATATTTTGAAACAAAATGTACTGTATAATTAATTGAGTATGAAATGCGTTGTTCATCACAGAATTAGTTTATCTTTTCGAGAGTTTTCTGGCTGTATGCAATCATTCACATTTCACAAACTGCTGTAGGTTTATGAATTTTCACTTTTGATACAATTGAGTTCTGACTATGTTTGCAAAATGAATACAAAATATTATCTGGAGGCAAACTGAGTGAAATCCCTCTTGTTCTATCCAGTAAAATAGAATGTTAGGTCATTAATCACCTTCTTCTCCATCACTTCTCATTTTTTTCAGTGAATGATTTGTATTCCAGCCATGTGGGGGATACTAGTAGAGAACAAATAAATCTGAGCTGACAAAGCAGGAAATATTTCCTAATTATTTAGACTGCTGAAGAGAGCTAGAAAACAGAGACAAAGAAAACCCAGAAAAGGATTACTTTGTGAATCATTTCGTTTGCTGGGCATGAGATGTGCCTGTCATGTTAACTTCAGCTATCAACTTTCTTTAAAAGGCAAGGAAATGGAGACAGGGCTGCCACCAAAAGGGAGGTACCCAAGTGCCCACTCATTGCACCCGAGAAGAGTGAGCCTCTGCTTGCCAAGCATCAGGGTGTTTGCTTTGGCCTCATTTGAAATAGAAGGAAATTTAGTCAAATTCTCACCCTTTTTCTGCTTTCTTGTACTGGCCAAATAATAGACTGAGAAAACACTGCTTTATGACACTGGTCTCTGTTTCATCCCTCTGTTTGAGTTACTAGAAAAATAACTGACCACAGCTAGAACTGGATTATGCTTTCCAGCCTTCAGTCTGTCTTACAGACCATGTGGATATGCGGGGCATTTAGACATCCTTTTTTCCCCTTCCCTAGTATCTCCTTTACTGAAACCTGTGTCCCCTCATCAGCACCAAAAGAGCAAACAATACCCAAAACTGCAACAGCAGTCCCCTCATGAGGACTGTATTCCTGTACCAGCACTTGGTATCACATATATTAAAAAATACCATGTGCCAGCTACTGAGGTATGATGACAATATGAATTTATCTCTGCTGTTACTTTGCACAAGAAATACTGAAGAACTTTCTTTAATCAGGACTTGCATGCTCTAGAGAAACTATGTGCTCTTCTTTCCAACAGAGCCTTTGCTACAAAAGGAGTGACGGCTGTAGGAAAAAAGCCTGTGGAATAAATAACATTTTATACTCCACTAGGTGCTATAATAACACCCTATAGCCTTTCAGGAGATCTTGCTGGTGGATTTGTGCTATTTTGATGATAGCTGTCGATTCACACTTCCTCAGACCAATTGACAATAGGGCCCCTACTGTGTTATATAAAGTATGCACTTCAGCTTTAAAAGCTGAAACCTTTAATCAAATTCGAAATGCCAGAGTAGAAATTTCAAATCACTGTCAGTATGACTTCGCTCACATCTTCAAGTCTGGCAGTCTCAAAAATACTCTCTCAACTATACGGTCTCAAATGGAATTTGCTTAAACACAGTGGTGAGAATTTTTAATGAGGAACAATTTGTATTGCTTTACTTCTCTGTTCACACGGAGAACAGTACGCTGAGCCATGTTTTCACGGGTTTTGCTTTTTTCAGTTAAAGCCTTAAACCGTCTTAATCTTCACCATTCTGTTTTCACTATCAGAACAGCTTTTTTTTAGGATTTTTTAAATGAAATAGACTGACTGATAAAATTATACTAAAATTCCTCAAAACTGCTATCTGACATTTTGAGTATCTGACATATCTGACATTTTGAGTTACTCATGACTAACACAGTATTGTACGACAAAATCTTTAATGGCCAATCTTTAACACTTTTCCCCAACAAATAAATGAAAAACAGACTTCACCAAGCAAAAAAAAAACAGATTTCCAAATTCCACATTTCTACTTTTCGTTCAAAAACCCCATAAGACAATTAAGGTTCCTATCATCATTATCAATCAGAGAGGAATCCAACTATCATCTAGCCAATGGACATTGGTGTTTAGAGGTCATTTTCTTTGCACTGCTGTTGCAATATCCCTCTGACAGAGGGTAGGACATCGTGCACATGGCAATAAATTCTCCTGCAAGTGTTACCAATTTCTGAGTAACAGGCATAAAAACATTATCCTGAAAATATGAGGTAACCACAATGGCCACAGACCTGGAATAATTAGGTTTGTAGATCAGCCTGATTTCAGGAGTGGCCCCAAATCTTTATCAAGACTCTTTCTTTTCCTTCAGCATTCCAGTTCCCATGACAAAATCAGGAACCTCTGAGAGACTAATGAGATCAGCTAAAGGGAGCAACAACCAGTTCAGGTGCAATTGCCAGTCTTGGAGGCTTCCCACTGAAATTCATGTAGTCATTCATCTGTATTCCTTAATGTGCCTGGGATAAGTGACTCATCCCATTCTTTACACCCATGCAAAAGAGTAAACTCCCAGGCTGAAACTCCTAGCTGGGTTCAGCACTAGATTTTTGCAGTCAGGATGGGGTGTTATATTACAGCTGCCAGAGCCCAGCTACGGTGACTCCTCTGAAATACAGTTTCAAGCAAAAACTTAAATCCAACGCTCACCTAAAGTACAAACCTCTCATAACAGCATTATATAACAAACATAAACCTCTCAGTGCACCAATGCAATTCACAGGTGGTACTAAATTAAAAATTCTAAACACTGTGAGGGTAAAGACAGCACAACAGAGTGCCCAAGATTAAAATTTTCAGAAAATAATTAAAGGAAGAACATCAAAGAATGCAAACAAAACATAAGAGGAAAGAAACTGAAAGATGAAAATCCAAGATGTGATATAAAAAGATAGAAAAGAATAATATATGCAGACATGAATTAATGATGTAGTCAGAAAAAAAAAAACAAAAGGTGCTTGATACACCTTTTAAGGTGCAAAAGAGGCAAAACAAGGATACGGAAATGCCATAGTGAAATCCTGTTCTCCAAAGTTACAAAATAGAGTTTTAAAAAAAAAGTGTTTACATAAAAAACAGTGAAAGAATCACAACATGGGATTCACCAAAAAAGGCTAAACAAAGCAGTTTCCAAGTAAAAGCACAGCAACAACCCACAAAAAAGTCAAAGAAGGCTAATGCAAAGAATAATAATTATTTACTGTGTTACACGAATTTTTACACTAATTATTTTGTGTTACACGAAAATTAATGAAATCAAAGACTTCAGTGAAGGCTGAATTTTAGGAAACAACTCTGAAAGTGAATGTACTAGAAAGCTTAGCAATGCTGCAAAGGGCACATTGAAATCAGCCCATCAGCTGGGACTTAAATGTGAAATATACACGTGTCAGTGGCTTTTCCAGTACATTATTGAATATATTTTGAAAGGGGTATGCAAATATCTGGTGAACAAGTGAATCTATATCCCATTTAATGAATTTTACCTTTAAGTGAATAGTCAAGAATCAATTATTTCTGAACAATTTGTAGGTAAAGATAACTTAATGAATATGCATGAAAATATAGAGTGGGAAATACTCTGATGAATATGCAAAACACATGAAGTGTTCACAAGTATTCCCTGAAAACTTTTAATTAGATACTCATCCAATCAAAGAACAGAAATATCACTTGATTATGTGATCCCAAACTGCAAATCACGATCACAATATGGAATAATACCTGCACTCCTTCTGTGGGCTAAAATAAAATAATTCAAAGAAATATAACACCAAATTAAGAACCATTTACAGACGACTCTGGAATTTGATAGATTGACGATTTCCAAAAAATTGGTATTTGCTTTTATAATTTTCCTTTACTGGCAAAAACACCCCTCCTTTTCCTTTGTGCCAAAGCTCTTTAGTATTTACTGAGCCTGACTACCTCAGCAGAAAGCCATGCCCTGGCTCCAGCTCGGCCATGCAGACCAGGTGTTGCCTGGCATTTCTGAGCCCAGGAAACCTTGGCCCAAAGCTCTTCTCCAGCAGCACTCAGGAGACAGCACGTTTGCAGGGGCCCAGTGAGGTCCTGCTCTGGCTGCCACTCCAGTAAATTTGACACAGATTATGTCACTTGGTCTGTTATTGAGGAGCACAATCAACTTAAAACGTTTATTTCAGGGGACAAACTAATAAATCACAGTAGCTTCAGATGACCATTAGGCTTTGTCAGGATTTCACTTTCCGACTTACATTTCTTGTGACTTGGCTCCACACAGGAATTATAATGATGACCACATAATATAATGCCAGGCTGACCTTTCCAGTCAGGAAAGGCTCACCAGTAAACATTGTGACGACCTAACCTCTAAAGAGGACACCAAAACCAAAAGGAATATGAGCTCATGCCAGGTGACGGGTGCTGTGGAACAGGATCCAGGAAATTCTGTGTGCACTACCCATGCTGGGGATCTGACTGAAAGCTGGCACTGCAGTTTATTGCCATTTTCCATAAAATTGCATGGTTTACACATGCCTCATCCTGACATGGGTTCAGAGGCCTGGCAGAGGAGCACTGAGATAACCTTTTAATGAGCAAAACAACCATCAGGAAAAGAACGGTAAACTGAGCTCTTATAATTGCTAGTTTCATGGTGTATAAGATATGAAACACAAGATTAGAAGGATAACAGCCAGCTTTATGCAAACAATAGCATTGCTAAAGACAACAAACTCACAAAACCTTTAAAAAACTACACCCCCTCACTGGGACTCTGGTGGAACAGTTCCACAGAAGATGAACCCACACTTCAGCCCCCAAACCATCGTGGTACAGCGAGCTGCAGCAGTGAGAAAGAAAGAAGGTGACAGTGCTCCCATGGCAGGGCTGGGCCAGCCCCTCCTTGGTCCCTCCTGGGGGACCCCTCCCTTTCCTGGGAAGAGCAAAGCCAGGCAGCCTCTCTCCAGAGCAGCGAATGCACTGGGACTCAGGGCAGGCCATACCCAGGTGAAATACCTCCACTATTCTGGTGTTCCAGGAAATGCTAAATTGGCCATTTGTCAGAGCCTTCTTGTCTGAATAGGTAAATTGCAGCAAAATTCATTGTCTGACAGTGATGAGTGAGGAAAAGAATACCATGTTCTTTCTAAGAGTGGATTTAAGGTCAGTCCTGGCACACTGCATTCAGTGATATGTGCTAGTAAGTCTTACAAAGTAAGAGCAAAAATGAAGTCACATAACATCCAAAGCCGTCCTGCAGCATGCAAGGTCTGGTTTGAGCCTTCCATCTCTCCTTCCACCTGACACCAAAATCATCAAATGGAACACGGACAGGGAAAACTGATTTTCCTCATGAATCCCAGGCTTTTCTGTGGCTTCCATGAAACAGGAATGAATCAGTGATGTTATTTTCATTTTTACATAGAAAAAAAATTATCTTAATGAATATTGCAGTTGCGTTGTGCATTTACATTATAACTGTCTTTGACTATCACTTAATGATCTTTCTGTTGTTCAAAAAAACCCTGATGATTGAGTTTGGATTTGTCTGGTTTTATTCCTGTTTACACAGTAAAAAGCAGTTGTCAAGCAGAGCATAATAAATCGAAATTCTGACATAATAAATAGATAATGTATTGTAATTGGATTATTTGTAGACTGTCTCAGCAGAAATTTGCATAACACTCGGAAAGATTGCTGCAAATATCGAAAATAAGCAGCAGAGCTAATTAAGGGGTTTGTTTACATGTATCTTCCTGAAAACATAGTAAAGAAGGAATTAAAAGTATACTCTCTTGTTAGTTTTCAGGGGAGATTGCCACAAGGTTAAAGAATTGATGACTCTCATAATTACTCTATTCCATCAAACCCAAAATTTAAACCTCCATCACTAGCGTGAAAAGGATAATGCCCTCAATTCCAGAAGCAAGGACTGAAACTTATTGTAGTGGATATAGACATGTATCAACAGATCAATAGACATCTGTGTTCATGCAGATAATCACTGAATTAAAACAGGGAAGTCTATTCAGTTGTCATCCTGGCACATACCAAAGAGGGATTGGACTTTGTGCCTTCAAATGCTCGTGGTCTGTAACCTAAAGTGTGATTTCTGATACCATTTTTCTTGTCTGGACGTCTGGCTTCAAAGATGAACACCTCAATGAATGTGCAGGAATAATTAGACCTGAGAAAGGCCTCAAGATACCACTGTAACACTTGCAGGCCTTTAAAGAAAACGAAATATTGACCTAATTTGGGGGTTTTGTCTTTCAAAACCAGAATGAAATACAACGAAACAAACTAAAAATGTTAGTGATGATGTAATTAGTCATAAACCTTGACCCTGATCACCAGATTTCCCAAGGAAAGAGTCTTCTGGAGATTTGGAGATTGTCTTTGAGCTCAGTTGTTGGGAAATAATAATACATAACTCCTTATCAAAACAGCATAGATGATCACACTGATGTCTGATTTGATTGGTTCTTCAGACTTTCAGGAAGAATTAAAGTGTAAAAAAAAAACCTTCAAAAAAGAATCACTGACTTAAAGGTGTTTAGCTTTGATGCATCATAGAGTTGGTTTCTGTCTGCTGCTCTGCGCATTTACCTAGAGTTTTTGCAGGAGAGAGCCCGGCTGCACGCTGGAGAAAACAGAGGTACTTAACCTGCCTCCTCCTGACCCCTGTGCCTGAGGGGGATCACACAAACAGCCCTGACTGGGCCTAGACAGCGCTTAGAGGGACATTATTTGCAATTTGGACTGTGGTGTTCTGTGACTGATTGTATTTTCCTTCACAAACAGGTACTCTGTGGCAGGACATTAAAATTACTCGCGTCAGTTGTACAATTGGATTGCAGCTCTGGTAACAAAAGGATCTTAACCTTCCACTACTGCTGCAATTTATATCAATCTTTTTAAAAGCAATCTCTGGGGCTGGAGAAGCTGTTTCAGTGACATGGCAATGTGTGCATCACAGTCTTACTCCATGTCAGTTAGGATGTGTCTTTTCTGTTCTCTCATGTACCATAATGAACTGGAGATAAATAGTTTTATTATCATTTTTAATTGTCTTAAATTATGCTATTTGATATAAACTTTTGATTATGTATAAGCAAAGTACTAAATGGGACTAAAGGAAGGCTATCATAACTCTCTATATGAAATACCCTCTCTTTAAAGCTCTTGTGAAGAATAAACAGCTGGAGTGAGGGCCTTGTCCTTGAGAATCAGCACAGTGAGGCACCTCAGAGACATCAGGATACCACCCTTGCCCTCCTGCTGCTTCCACAGGAGAGTGCAGATCTCTCCTGTGATCCTTCAAATAGCTGATGCGCTGCCTGATGCATGCTAGAACAGCACTGTGAACATACATTTTGGAAACTCCATCCAGACCAAGGATTTCTGTTCAGTTTTCTAACAATTCAAGCAAAACCACAATTTTAGAATCTCTGTGTTCAGTTTTGGGCCCGTCACTTCAAGAAAGGCTTTGAGGCACTGAAGATGGTGTCCGAAGAAGGGAAACAAAGCTGGCCAAGGGTCTGGAGCACAAGTCTGAGGAAAAGGGGCTGAGCGAGCTGGGTGTGTTTTGGCTGGAGAAATGGAGGCTCAGGGGAGACCTACTGCTCTCTACAACTCCCTGAAAGGAAGCTGTAGCCAGGGAGTCTGTAAATTTTCCCAAGTAACAAGTGGTAGGTGAGAGGAAAGGTCCTTAACTTTTGCCAGGGGAGGTTTAGGTTGGATATTAGGAAAAATTTCTTCAGTGAAAGGATAGTGAAGCCTTGAAACAGACTGCCCAGGGCAGTCATGGAGTCACCATCCCTGGGGATGAATGCAGAAGTGTGGCACTTGGGGACATGGTTTAGAGGTGGGTTTGGCAGTGCTGGGTCAATGGTCGGACTTGATGACCTTAAAGGTCTTTTCCAACCTAAGCAATTCTATGATTCTGTGATTCTATGATTCAATTGTGTCCCACGAGTATCCAGTTTCAATATAGTTTCTAGAGGGGAAAATGGTGTTAAATAGGATTAAAAGTTAATGAAATATTTCATGACAATCTTTTACCATAGCAACAGAAAGTTAGATCTGAGCATTGTATAAATATTAATATTACTCTCCTCATCTCAATCACTGAAGGACTTGGGGAAAGTGCGTGGAGGGGAAAGAATCTCATTTTTATGGTTCTAAAATTCAAATGTGAAAGAGGAAGAGAGATTAGGTTATAAAAATAAGGTGCTGCTAACTTGCCTAATGGCCTGTAATCTGCTGAAAGTACAGCTGCACTGGGCTTTTAAACAGGTGCTCTGATTATAGAGCATAACAAACATGTTAGGCTTTGTAGTGCATTTAATATCTTATAAACAGCCAGGCTAATTTAGGCAAGGCTAATGGGTTAGCTCCAATGGCACTCGTGTGAAAGGTGTGCGGTTCTATCTGCGCACGCTGCAGCGACAACTCCGGTGCTCTGAGCCCCCTCCCTGCTCAGCCCCGAGCAGCAAATTCCCTTCTGTGCAGCAGGGAGATCCAGCTGCTCCTGCCTCTGATCACTGGGTTTGCTTTGTGATCCTGTGGCTGTGCAATCTTCCAAACAGGAAAGAAGTTGAAAATGAGCTTGGTGTCTTGAGACAGTGTGCTTTCATTTCTATTCGCCCCCTCTCCAGAAACCTGTCACCGAGGTTTTTCCAAGTGCATACCTAGCGAGTGTGATATCCCAACTGCCCCTGAGCTCTGTATTTTCTGAGGTTCACTTTATCAGGATATTGCAAGCCTCTGCTAACTTGAGACTAAGATGCTTTACTTCCAAACAAGAAATAAAAATCTAAAAAGGTGAATGAAGACTAATTCTACTGTGATATATATGGATTTCAATATGTTAGGACTAATGGGGGGAAACAATCAGGGTATTTCTGTGTGTGTGAAAGAAGCAGAATCCAGAACCCAGTGCAACGTCCCCAGAAGCACTGGTCTTTCTTGGGGTGGCAGACCCTTGGGTTGTTCACACCTTCAGCACTGACCAGATGCTCAGTCTGAGGCATCAGTACCTGTCTCTGCCCCTGAAGCACATCTGGGAAGGACAGCCTGCATGTGGACCCACTCATCTGTCCCTGCTCCTTGCTGCCCAAGTAACACTTTATGCCTGTGGTTACAACCGTGCTCCCTGTGGGCATAAAAATGAGGTGTTTAAATATTTTATTAACTTGATCATAAAGCCAACATCCCAGGGGGTGATCCTACCTGAGGCAGTGAGATCACTGCCCTGCTCTGCTCTGCAGCTGCTCCTTAGCTAATTAATCCTTCTGAGAGGTCAGCACGGCCACAGGCAAAAGGAGGCGTTGGTTTAGGGCAGATCATAAGGCAAAAGCAGATTTGTGGGTACAGGGGGGAGAGGGCAGGAGAGGTAAATGTTCCTTAGGAAATTACAGTGAAGGCCCAACCCGGAGCTGGAGCCCCATGTTTGCTGCAGTGCCTGAAGGTACCTGTATGGTGCACAGTTGTAGCTTTGGGATTTGTAAAGAACTGTATACTTTAAAATTCACTTTTTAAATGAGATTTTATTTTTAATCACTGTTGAAATATATTTTTTTGGTCATAATAAATCTGTATACCTTAGATGAAATTCAATTTAAATGCAATAATAACCTTCAGTGTACTTTTTCAAGTTCACAGCACAGTCAGAAATGTTTAAGTGACTCAGATATTTTTGCAGGTTCTGGAAGATTTTTTAACAACTGACGTATTTAAGTTTTAATATTTATGCTCAGTCGAATTTTGACACCTAAAATATCCAAAAGTGATGTGACCTTTCAGGCTTTCTGTTTTGTTTTTGTTTGAATTGCTGCTGTTCTTTTGAGCATATGTTTGGTGGCATACTGTGGAGAAGCACATACCTATGATTAGATTGTTTATTTTAAGAATAATGATATAACGGATATGCCATTGTTAGTGGAAAAGCAAAATTTCAAAAAATAACATGTGAAGCTAGCAGCTCAAATACATCTTTCTGGGAGACATCTTAGTAAATCCATTTCTTACTCCATTTGCTCCACTAAAGAAGAAAAGTAGGGGTTTTTTATAGCTATACTAACACCACATGAGCCATTCTGATTAAAAAATTTAGAGTTTCAGATCTGATGCTGAAATCCAAAAGAACAGTAAGAATAAAATATGCCACATCTTCAGTGTGGCATCTCCCATTTAAGGAGGAATACTGTAAAAGAAAGAGATTAACCTTCCCATACTGTAAAAATTCAAAGGTTAAGACCAAAGCTTTTAGAGCAAGCACACACGGTGGCTTAAGCCAGAAAACATTTTCTCACAGTGAATCCCAGAGTTGCAAAGACTCTATTTCGGCCCAATTAAGTTCCTTGAACTCTAGCTGTCTATGGATGTATACAAATCTCCCTGAAATGCTATGGTAAACCAAGAGCAGGGTATCTGCTATTCTAATGACTGAATGATTTTAAGTTGTGTGTCTTCCCACCAAGCTCAGTCCTGGTGCTGTATCACTCTGTAGCATATCCCATCGTGGATACACCACTCAGGAGCACTTTTGATTTTATGCGTGCTTCATTATGCAATCCTAAAAGCCTTAAAATGTGATATAATGGAACATTTAGCTCAAAGATAAGGAAAACAGCACGCTGCACTTTGCAGCCATTTGATATCCTGACAGGAAAGGGAACTGACACATGATAAAGAAATAAAGAGTACTAGCAATGAGTTATGGCTTGTGGGGATTCAGTCATGCATTATTAAACTGGTATCACGACACAGCTCACTTTGCAGTTGGCCAGGCCACCATTTTGCATTCCTTCAAACAGACTGGTTTCCTGTGCAAGGAACTGACGGGAGCCAACGAAATGAAAATACACATGCAAATGGTAGGCAAGAGGATGAAATAGCAAACCCAAGGGCAAATGTGCACATCCTGTCAATTCCCAGACCATAAGGAAAATAAAATACTCAGGCATCATGGTGATTCATAATGTATAGAAGGCTGATAATGTAAAACAGTTGTGGTGATCCCCTATCACACAGGACATAGAACTGCCTCAAATTATGTTTTCTTTCTTTCAGGCAAAGACTTCTTTGAAAAACAATTTTTTAAAATGAACATTGAGGGAAAATCCAATGCTGTCTATGATAAATCACATTTTGGTTAGTTATCCTCTCTGTCATGACCGTAATTCTGTAACAGGCTTTCATTAACAAAACTGCTTGAGTACCTAGATTCCTTCTGTTAAATATATTTTCTATTTCTTCCACTGTTCCTATAGCTACAAAACTCCCTTCAATTTATTAACACCCAAAAGTCCAGAGAAAACAATGAGCTGATTAATGATATGTAAAGGGGAAACTCAAGAACATAAATTCAGAAGCCCTTACTGGTACAAAGAAGAGCTCTACCATAGGCTCAGGGGATCAGAGGGAAAAAAAAAAGTAAAAAGTTTAGCTAACACCTGTTCAAAATACAGAACACTAATAATAAGAAAGTCTTTTCTTGATTAATTTGTCAAGCATGGATCTTTGCACAGAGTATCTGAGGTTTTGTAGTATTCATCTGAGTTGCTGCTGATAAAATGAGAATATGTGAAGTTTCACAAGAACATAAATTCTAATTATCAACCAAAGAGAAGAAAGAATTAATTCAGTAGGTTATATACACCAAAAGAATGCTGCAGATGTTGAAGTAATAAATATTATAAATATTTCTTATATTTTCATAGTCTTGACATGCCAGTAGCTAAACAAGGTTGAGAAAGAAGAATCAATATTAAATTACATTCTTTGCAAATATTAATAAATATTGCTGTTACTTCTACAGTCCCTATACAAGAAACCAAACTAATAAATCAAAGCTTATTCCATTTTTCCTTTTGGCCCCCACCCAGACAAAAGCAGGTGGAGACACGAAAATGGGTTGTTGGGAAGTTTTCATTCAGTTATCTGTCCTTTCATTGTTTCCCGATGGTGCTACTATTTTCCTTTTGATACACAACACATTTGTCCACTTAGAGTTGTGTCATTCGTGGAGTACTAGCTCTGGAAATAGAGCTTGACTACACACGTGACAGTGACCCTCAGGATAAACAAATACAGTTAAAAATGGTGGTACTCCCAGCTGGAGGGCTTTATCCAGTGCAGAAATTGTGTCTGTATGATATATGCAGTTAATTCCAGACAAATCCACAGGAGTTCCTGGTACTCTTCAAGGTACATGAAGGAAAGAGAAGTATTGGAAAGAGGGTGGAAAGAATTCTAAAGTTTGGTTGTACTTTATGGGAAAGTTTTCTTAGATGAAAAAAAGAAAGAAAATTATATCATTAATACTATAGCTATGTTCAAAAATATCAAGTCATATATATATGAAATGATATTAAGTCAGAAAATTAAGAATATTTGGGCCCCATTCTATCTTGCATTACTGTTTGTGGGAGCCAGAAACTCAGGACTAGGCTTTGAATTTGATGTGACTTCTTATTTTCTAACACATTACTCTCTTTAAGAAGGGAATGGGTGGATAGGGAAAGGATGAGATGAAAGAACTTTTCTTTGTTGCTGTGTTAATTATCTTGAATTTCTAGCTGGTTGTCTGGCAGAGAAAAATAAGTTTTCTGGTATATTTATTATATTTTTCACACATTGTTGCAGCAGGAAAGAATTTTCAGCTTGAAGGGTTAAAGAGGAACCCTTTTCACTCCTGCTTGAGTGGCTGAATGATGCTAGTGGCAAAAAAATCTTTCAATCTGCTACAGAGACGCCCATGTTTTGCAGAGATTTTTTTTT